>JAQFYT010001195.1:0-17864 GCA_034694925.1 Ceratophysella denticulata
ATCAACTGTAGATGTGTTTCTTCTGAATCGATAGCACCAAATTCTAAGTCTCTACAGTTAATATTAACGGTACAGAGGTAATTAGAGTATTACGTGTATTCAGCATGGACTAAACAACATAAGAAAGGCCCTTTAAGCTTTGGTTAGATTTTTTGCTTGAAGTAATGTTTCCAGATACGTTTCTTCTCGTCGGGTTTGGATGCATTATCTGTGATTTCAATTAGATTTATCACAATTGAGTAAACCTTATTGTAACCCAAAACCCAACCCTAATATTGAAATCGATTTCTGACATGGGATCGCGATTCGCGACCGCGTACTAAAAGTCATTACCAGGATTGGATCGGGTTATCCTCAGTTTATTGTGATTTTGTGTGAGTGCTTACCGGTGATTCTGCTTCCTGAGAGGATGTGTTGGCATATTTGGGACTGAGAAGCGCCATTGTTGAACTTTCTGGCTGAATTCCCTGCTTCTCTTCCCACTCGTACAGGCGTTTCGTGAATTTTTCATTGACGCCTTCGACTTTGCATTCTGCCGTCGGGGTTTTGATCCAGAAGTCTTTCCCTTGACTATTCTTGAGTGCCTCACGCATCTTCTCCAGTCTCACCTCACGCTCACAGTATTTCCGCATTTCACGTTCCAGCCTCGCCTTCTCAACCTGTCCAACAAAATTAATACTTACTCAAATTACAATAATACAATTAAGGTATGTTCGTCAATGTTCTTTTGTTTTGTAGAAACCTGATCAAAATTCTATCCAAATCCAAATAATTCATTTCGGAAATATTGTAGTACAACATTATTGTTCAAAGTTATTTCGTCTGAGAATTTTGTGACTCTCTCAGCTGATAACAGACAAGTAACGCTACTCCAGTTTATGTTCTGTCCTCATAGCAGCCAATATGTTGCGTAATATGCACAATATCCCTGCGTCTGCTGCGAGAAGCCGTATAAAATTATTTTGTCCCTAACTAATACCCACACCACTTGTGAAATCCGGAATCTTTGGAAAGTCCTAGCGAGTATCGTGTTCCATACCACATGCATGTATTTATTTAATGTTCACGAAATACTCGGAATTATACCTTTCCACTTGAGACAGAATGTTATATGATATAGGTAATAATCCTACGAATATTACAGTTACAGGAATATAATTCTGTCTATTTTCGCTAATTTAATTATACTTGAAGATCCTCTAGGTATCCTCGTGTCTTACAGTATACGAAACATAACATACCCTACATTCTTCACAGTATAAAACCTATTTAGCGAGCTATGCATTTTTTGTACATGGCGCAAGGTACATATTTCGAACACTTTTGGTTTGCTAAACCAAAGCGCACTATTTTTTCAATTTCAAAATACTTCATTTTGAAACGGATTTTAAAATCTTTGGTTAGTTAAGGTTCTGGAATCCGATATATATTCCAGGCGTTCTCCTAGCCTACCTATAAGCAATCCTAGTATTCAAAGGAATATGACGCAAACTATGTCAGACGCGATGAGGATACCGTAATTTTTTATAGCTTACTTCAATTTTGGCGAGCTGTTTCTCGAGCCATTGTAGCTCCTTTTGTCGATTATCCTTCTTCATGGGTTTCTGCTCAATTTGTTCCTCCCGGGGTTTACTCTTGAGCTCCTCCCATTCCTGAAGCTTTTTTGAGAAATCAGACGGAATCAGTTTCTGAAGCTCTTCCTCTGTGTAGTGATACTTCCCCGTGGACGCTTTCCACATGTCCCATTGCTGCAAACGCTTCTTGAAGTCATCAGACAGTGTTCGCGGATCCTTGGATGCCATTGACTGGTGTAGCTCTTCTGAAAGTCGTTTCTGAAGTTCCACATAATTTCGCACAACTTGGTCGTCACTGAATTTGAGACCATCATAAGACGAATTGCTTGGTCCGGGTTCGAAATCAAAGACTAGTTTCTTGTTCGGTGTGGACGGAACGGAGGAAGACGGGTAGTTTTTCTGAAGTGGGGACGGTGTTCTTAAATCAGGGTCCACTGGAGATTGCTTGCTATTCCGTCGAGCGGAAGATGGATGAATAATAGTTTTCACTTTGTCCCAGGTTTTTTGCAGAATTTTGACCTTGCGTCGCGGAGCGGCTTTGGTTGGGTAATAGTTGATATTCGGCAGGGATTTGGAAGTACATACTTCTAATTTTTTCTCAGGGAGCACGGCACAAGAATGCGAACGGTGCATTTTGTTGGAAAATTGAAATGACGGATTGCGAGTATCCACAATTTTTAAATTTTACGAATTTTTGTCACATTAATGTTGGCGATATTTGGATCAAATTTTGTGTTTTTTAATGTTCCAAAAAACAGAACTACAAACTGTAGAGAATTTTAGGTTGTCCGATCTGAGTTGTTTGAAGGCGAACTGGCATGGCGAGCTGAAGAAGTGTGAGACATTTCAAAAGCAAAGAAATGCAAAATGCAAAGCTGCGTTTTCTAAGCCTCGTTTGCTTGACACATCTTCAAAATGAACACCATGGTATTTTTAGTCTCCGTCCAATTTTAGAACACTAGCGGCTTTCCCCCTTTCACACTCATCACCCGGAGAGAAACGCTCTACAGTATATGTATATACGCTGCCAGTAGAGAAAACCCGCATCTCCCTGTCTTCAAAGTTAATATTCATTATCTAATATTTGAACTTACATAAATCCCTGTATACTCTTTTGGCATCATTGGCTTCTGTTCCGCCGTTTTGAAGCTTTGAAGAGTCTGAATAGATGTTATAGTTAAAAGTCAGAATTGGTCTAAATGTCTCTTCTGGGAATTTGAAACGCCGTTCATATACATACATACAGGTACAGGGCGGGAGTATTTATATATTTTTTGTTGACGTTTTAAATAAATGTGTCTGAGGCATGTAAGCTACAGACACTACCTTTGTGGGTAGATTTTAAATACATATGTCAATACTATCTGTGTAAATGTAACATTATTCCAAAGTTTTAAAATTTATTTGACGTTCTTTAAGCTTGTCTTAACAAGCATATTACAGCGTGTGGCCTATAGCCGCGTTGACTACACGTTTTTTAGTGTATGGTCTACAGTTTTTGGCTTGGTTCCACGAGGAAGAGCTAGTTTTAAGGTTAGGTTAACGACACAGTTGGATTTTCGTAAACTGTATTTGTTTATGCTCATGTACTGTCCGTCTCATTTGACCGCATTACTTGCTTTCTTGAACGCCGGTTAAAGTCTTTTGTATTCTTTATTTGCTTAAGTTACCTACATATCAACATATTCACATCTGGCTCACCCTGTACATGTGATTTTCGTTGAACATCCAAAAATGTGGCATCAATTTTTATGGCATCCAGATGAAGGTTTGTTCACAGGAGGGCTTTACTTGTCCCGTTCTTCTATTGAGTTTGAAAAAATGGTTTATGTAGCGAGGGTGGTATTTATTTAACAAGAGCAATAGGCAGGTACCGAACTGGATAAAACATTGCAAATGTATGTGGACCAGAAATCCGAATACCGAAAATTAGTATTATACACAGCACACAGATAGCAGAGGAAGAATGCGTAAACAAGCACAACCAGAATGGGTAAATAAATAGCACAATTCGTCTTGTGCATGATGAACTATTTTTGTCTTTCAGAAACGTAACGTGAGAATGAACATGGAAGAAACTGAAACTAGAGCTTGGCTTAAACTACTTGAAAAGTTTTACTGTGACTTTGAATGGCTAGCAGATTCGAATATACTGGTACGATTTGATGAGAATGAAAAGATGAAGATTACCTATTACATTTTACAGATATTTGATTCATTTTATATTTACCCTTTAGACATTATGTCAAGTTGATCTCGTTGTTGCATGCTTTTAGATAAAAAAAGTCAACTGTAGTCTAGTTGTTTGCAATTAACTTTTTAGTTGCACAACTTTAAAATAAATATTGAAATATGCTCGTGCGCTCTTTGCAGATCAGGGAAAGGTTCAAAATTAATTTATTAACTAAAAATGTGCTGCAATCTGCAATAATGCAGTACTTTATTTTATCATACCGGCTGGTCCCAACTTGTTGTCAGTCAACTCGGTTTTTTTAAACTAAATTTTAACCTATATGAATATATGCCAAAAAGCATGGTATCACATCTGACACGTGTTGCAAAGATCTTAAATGTATCAATGTCTGTAATAGAATACCAGCAAAACTAACGTCATTTTCTAGAATTTCCATGTGGAATCTCACTGGACGAAATTGAATAAATCGTGGCGAATATTTCTCGAAAATCTGGAGCCCGAAGAACTCGGAAAATGGCTCCTGGACGGAACTATGAAAAATTCTAAAATCTGGCCTTTAGGCTTACAAGCATTTAGAAAATCAATCTCTTTGCTAACACTTCCAAGACAAGCAGTAAACATAGACAACTGTTTGGAAAGCCTGGAACTGAACCAACCAGAACCCTGTGATCCACGTCTAGAAGATTTATTCAAATTGCATGTAAAACAGAAAAAGAGACACGAAGTCGAAAGGATAGGTAAGGTAAATGAAATACAAATAATATGTTTTAATGACATTTCTTGGACTTGAATTTCTAACAATAGCCGGTTTAATTTCCCTTTACCGGGTAGCTTTAGTTTATTATTTTAAGCAGAGAATGTGCAGATTATGCCGTTGCAAATTCGGAGTTTATGGCTTATTTATACCTATCTGATTTTTACAGATAATTTCCTCATGTGCTGCCAAAGTCGAAGTAAACACAATTCTTGACATTGGGTCTGGTTTGGGTCATTTGTCACGCTACTTGGCTCACGTCCATAAATTGCAGATGACTTGTGTTGATTGTGTAGAAACATTTTCGGCGTCTGCAGAGTTAGTTCTCGTCTTACAATTAAACACTTTCGCGTATTTTACAGAGAAAATCAGTGACTATTATTTACACAAATTCTATTTAGAAAACTAGACGCAGAAATATTGAAAGGTTTTAAGAAACGAGGTATGCAGCAAAGAAATAGTCCTTCTCATATTACACTCAAACTAGAGTTAAACAAGGTGCCGATGGAATTCACGAATTTTGGAGTAATTGGACTTCATACTTGTGGAAATTTGGGCCCCGTCATACTCAACACTTTTGCCAATTCTTCGGAAGCAAAGTTTGTAGTTTCTGTTGGATGCTGCTATATGAAGTTAGATTCGGATGGGTAGGTTATTTTCACTTGAAATTGACCATACAGGTAAATTTATATGCTGTATGGAATAACAATATATGTTTTGGTGTATAGTGGTCAGAGAATTAACGACTTACATTTCCATATCCAGTCTCACATTTAGAATTTCTAACAGATATCCACTTAGCCGCTTCGTTAAAGGAGTAACTGGCTTAAAGTTTAAGTACGAAGCACTTGAAGTTAGCTGTCATGCTGTAGAGAGCTTTGCGGATCAACTTATTCGCAATGATCACCATAAGTTGAAAGTAAGATTTTTCATAATATGCACTGAAATATGCGTTATATTATAAGTTAATCAAGAATAAATAAATAACTTAATAGCTCCAATTTCGGGGATACTCAAGATAATAATGTCGAAGCATTTGATTTCCATTGCAGATACATTGTTTTAGAGCAACACTGGAAAATATCCTTGTGGACAACTTTCCATCGTTCAAGAATTCAGGTTTAAAAGGAGTCAAAGATTTTGAAAAAATCGGATTTTCAGAGTAAATTGACTTTTTATCGATTCAAAAAGTACGTATTTCATACATAACTGATTTCAATATTCTTACCAGATATGCCAGAAGGGCTGTGTCCAACTTGGGAATATCACTCCTGGACTCCCAGTTGAACAATCAAGAAGTAGAAAGAATGCTGTCTGATTGGTGGAAAGTTATAATTTTCTATTCCCTGCGCCAACTCATGGCCACCGTTGTGGAGAGTGGTTTGCTGCTTGATCGATCATTGTTCCTAACTGAACGTGGTAAGCTGAATTAAAAGCAATCACAAACATTGCTGCGCAAAAGTATCAGGTACTTTGTTAGGTATTGTTCATATGAAAAGTTTTTAATCAATGCAATGCTATTTTGTTTTAGGTTATACGGCTTCAATTATTCCAATTTTTGACGGACGAGTATCTCCTAGGAACTTCGCAATAGTTTCTATAAAGAAATAGGCCTTCTATCTTCTGTTTTATTTGTACTTGTACATGACTGGAAATACATTTTTATATCGGAGCAACTTGGAAATATTTATATTCTTAAATCGCGAATCGTAATTAAAAGTTACAATTATTCAGACTTAATACGACCCGACTAGGAAAATTGCTACGAAACATATTGAAATTTGAACAAGAAAGTTCGAGGCTGTTTGGAACTGCACGGTTTTACCGGACCTGGAAATATACAATACATACATGCTGAAATACATTAGCTCTGTCAACTGTCAATATCACCTTACAAAATTAAAATTATGTTATCAACGTACGATTTCTGGGCCACATTTTCCTGAAAATTAGGAGAATTCCCTGGGGGATAATAATTGGCTACAATCACAAGGTATTCCCAATTTTGTCCATCTCCATGAAGTTTGTAGTATTTTGTAGCTCCGATTCCCATTTCCCTTGTGCTATTCCATACAACTTGGGTAAAGTGACCTAATTTGTTTAATATGAACAGCAAATTAATTTTCGCGACCAAACTCAGAGCCAAATTGAATACGTACCTATAAGGAAATTGTACAAAGTATGTATGTAACTAGGTTGGACTAGTTCTATACTAATGTTCTCATGTAAATGAATGTACAAACGTTTTTTAGCGAATTTCGATCAAACGAGGAAAGAATGCTCAATTATGCGCAATATTTAGGCAAAGTTGAAATATCCAATTCTAATTTACAAGAGAACATCAATTACTTATTTAATTTGATTTTAACTGGCAAATCATACCGACTGGCTGCTTTAAATGATCCGGCTTTTGTTTTCCAGTTGAATAATCATAAAAAGGTTCTTCGTTGTACCAGTCGTCTACTGCTACGGACCCATTCCGCTCTTCAAGCCTACCATTGGTTGAAACAGTAAGTATGTTCTCACCCAGACGACATCGTTTAGGATTATGGCCCTGAACCCCCCTCGCACGTTCATTGGCCCATGCTTGACTTATTTGGCATAGCTGGTGATACAATTATACCACATGAATTAAAACTCTCAGAACGGGGAAAATTCCTACTGAGTGTCCCTAATTGGATTACGTACCTGTAGATTTAATGTTAAAGGCGGAGCATTGTGTAGTGCCCGATAGTAATTGTGCCGTTCTACAGCTTCCTCTATCCACTCCAGGTCGGGTTGAATCAGGGCCTATTCATAAGATCGCGATGAGAATAAATTAATGTATATTTATGTCCATTTCATAATGCACGCAAGTATTAAGTATGGTTACAAGTACATGTACCTAACCAGTTGTACTGTTACAAAAATTGCCTATTACCACACATACTATGGTAGCATATCCAATATGACATAATTTTCAAATTTTGATATCGAAATGAATTGATACCTTGTCTTGCCAGCAATTATTTGTTGAAGATTTATGTACAGTAAACTGGGATTCCACTTCAATCCAAAGAAACGTGGTAACCAGAGCTTCATAAATCCTAATTTTCATTGTGTTATAAATATCAACTACTGAGCTTCCGGTAATAACTGACACTGACACTGCATTTCATGCTATTACAATAACACAACTACATTCAACTACTTACTAAGGACTGAATTTCACTTTAGTTAATACCAATACTATATCTTACTTATTTTTTCTATTGAAATACGAATACGAGCATTTCATTTTTCCTTATGAGCGGTAGGTATTTTCCCGTACCCTCTACAACCGGAAATAAGAAACCGATAAAATAGCTGGAAGTATGTACATACGATAAGCGCCACAATTCACAGCAAATATTTACGTAAATTTGAAAATTAATTTAATGTTGTACTTACCAAATAGCATGGTTCAATCAAGTATGTATTTATTTCGACCAATTGGTTAGGTCACCTGTATTTCATACCTAATATTTGTATTTGGGAACAAAACGTTCAAATCACAGAATGGATGTCTGCTAACATTACATTTTATTTTCAATCGATAAAAACAAGCTTTTATGTTTAACAATATTTGAAGCATATATAGTACATGATGCGTTTGGACTTGTAATTTTTATTGCTTTGTTCATGGATAAATGAATCTGTTTTAAACCGCAGTTGTTTGACCTTATCAGGCAATTTTTTTAAC
Source organism: Ceratophysella denticulata (assembly GCA_034694925.1). Taxonomy (NCBI): domain Eukaryota; kingdom Metazoa; phylum Arthropoda; class Collembola; order Poduromorpha; family Hypogastruridae; genus Ceratophysella; species Ceratophysella denticulata. The sequence goes on from JAQFYT010001195.1 coordinate 8,244, forward strand.
CTATGCCTAACTAATATAAACTTTAAATCGCAATCCACCATTTGGTTCCATAAGTAAATGCATTAGGGTGTAAGTAAGCTATTTATTTACTTAAATATAATACATGCATTTTTCGACCAGAATTAGCTCACACTGGAAGTGGGTACACAAGTTCGACCTTCCTCTTCCATACTTTCCTCGAACCCGACCTTGCATTTACAGCTTCGGAGTTTCCCCATTCTACCAATACTTGAGTCCACTCCCAGAACCATCCTTCCGGGATCCAGCACACACTCCGCATTTTGAACGCAGCCAATGTCGTAGGACTCGTACCAGAGTGGAAATTCACCGCAGGATTCTCCCACAAAACTGACGCAGGCACGCTGAACCTTGTCGTACATTGTGTCGTCGTCAATACAAACGCAAGTGTTGTCCTTACACATGAGTCCCGCATTAGAGTTGCATTCTTCTAGTTTGGCAGTACATGCAGTACCATAATCCTTCCGACAGGTTCCGTCTGGTGTGGGCGTATGACCCGCTTGGCACAAACATTGACCCATCATCATGCTCAGGTCAGTTCGCGGAAATTCGGAGATTGGTATGGACCCTGAAGCGTTGATTGGCATGTTGCATTCGGCATTCCTAGCGCAAGGTTGAATAGGGCTCATTTCTTTAGCTTCCATTGGTAGACAGGCTTCACCGACACGAATTCGACACCCTATACATATTATTTGATAAGGCATTACATTTAATTTTACATAAATCGAAGAAATTTCGGGTTTTTCATAATCAAACCCACAATTTGATATATTAATTCTTACCTCCTTCGAAAACGTCGTCACCTGTCCAGCCATTGTGCCGATTGTGCTGATAAATGGTTCTTCTGGTGCTCTTGCAGTCACAGCGTCCTTCATAGCACCCCAAGAAATCGTTTGCACTGCAGTCTGTGTCCTCTAAACAGGGATCATGCCTGTAGGACGAACAACCACCGTCTGTCACTACTTCTAACGGGTCTGGACAGATGCAAATATTGTCAGATCCGCATTCGGCTCCAGTAAGGCAAGTAATGTTTTGGTCACAGTATGACCCCACCGGTGCTCCGCAAGCTTCCAGTCGTTTGCTGTAAGTCATCATGCTCGGGACTCGGCACTGGCACTTCTGGTCAATACACGCACCTTCTCCGAAATTACAGTAATCATCAAGTGATTTGGAATCAACTTCCGCGAACGTCTCAACCCCATTTTGATAATCTAAATCTTCTATTGGCGATGATGGCCGACAGGGACGTCCGAAACCCGCCGACTCTGCAGCTTGAAATAACTGAATAGTTAGAAGTACATTGAAAATTAACTGAATAATATGGTAAAATCTCATGTTGAGCAAAATTTTGTGTCACTTAATTTTCTTCGACAAATCACTGGAAGTTTATGATAACTTGGTTAAAATTACACGTCTTCATATATTCGTCAACCAGGAACCAACAATTTCCGTTTACTAGTTCTGGATGAACAAGGTACCGTAAACTCAAAATCCTCAACTCAATGCATTGAAACGTTCATTCAGGGATTTATGGTGATTAAGTATAATTCGCTTCCGTACCCTCCGTGATCCCGTTAGTACAATAATATTGTGAATTTTAAAAACATGTAGCATTTGTGCTCCTGGTTCAATCAAGGAGTTTGGCTTTGAAGTAAATAAATACATCTGTGTCATTATCATAATTATTCAAGGAGACGGATTTCAATTTTAATCCGTACCTATATTGTATAGCAAAATTGAAGTCAATATAGCTCTAACGCGTACTAATAACAATAAGTAAACAGGAAGTCATTTTAATGTTTTCATGAATCCATCCTTCTGCTTAGAACTACCTGTTACATTTACCAGTTTTGTAAAACATATACAGGGTGATGCAGAATCATTTGTTCCCCCTCTAGCTCGAACTTTCCAGAACAGTTAAATCACATGCAATGTGCAATATATGGATTTATAGTAAAATCAAAGCTTCGTTCATTGCTTTATAATTTTGCTGGCCGAGCCTTATTTGTGACCGTTAGGGTTAGGATTGTTAATGAAGTCGTCAATCGTGATAAACTATTTAAGGCTTCTAGAGTTAATTCAACATTAATGGTTTCATTATCTGTATATTCATAATTTTGTTGGGTTATGTTGACAGACAGTTTATAAAGGCAGTATGCATGGATATATGTGTCCTCATAGTACTCCTGTGTTTCCCTATTCAGTTCAAACTACATGTAGTTATTGGTATGTAAGCTGCACGTTATCTGAATGTCATTATTTTGTCAGAATGTTTATCCTTTCCGACTTCAAAGGTTAATTTTGTAATTATGTTTAAGTTTGTATTATCTAGAAGTCAAAGACATTTTGAGGTATTTTGGTATTTGGTTTCTTACTGTAATTTTCGTTAGGCAAGACGGGTGTACCCTATAATAAGGCAATGTTCATAGCCTTTGATGTTGATAGTTGGGTGGAGTAATGTGACCTGGACTATGTACTAGTACAGTACATAAATGAATAACGTATTAGAATAAATACATAACTAGTTATTTATCTCGCACACTCCTCATTTGTCCAGTAACATGCTTTCCGTCGTTGCCGTAACTGATTCCGATATTCTGCCTACACCCTACATAGCAGAGAATTCTGTAAAATATACAATCCTTTATTCAAGCTTCCACGAAAGAACATATTTGTACAAAGTCAGTGGTTGTTAATCCATAAAGCAAAGAACATTAAAGAATGAATGAATTAGTTTGTGTTGCGGATTTTGAACGTCGGGCCCTTCAAGTGCTGGACAAGAATGCTCGAGATTTCATTAAGGGAGGTGCGGATGACGAGATTACACTTTCGGAAAATAAAAATGCTTTCAAAAGGTATGAAAACTTTAATAAGTATACTACAAATGGACTAATTATTTCGAAGGAGTTACTCTTTTATTTTTATTTATCTGTACTTGTACATAGATGGTCTATTGTTCCACGGATGCTTCAAGACGTGTCCGTGAGAAAATTATCTCGAACAATACTTGGAAAACTTGTTCACTTTCCAATTGGTATTGCACCGACTGGGATGCAGAAATTGGCTCATGCTGATGGAGAACTAGGAACTGCTCGTCGTATACAACACCCCAGCTAATCTCATTTAAAAATCAAAAAGTGTTGCCAGCGGAGAAACACAGCGCACAAAACATGTATAACATATGCCAAAAACATAGCAGACCCAAAATTATGTTATACAGTATGAAGCTGGGTTGGTGAGTTTGGTTATATTAGGTCAATCCGATCTACTAGTATTAGTGTAAGGGAATCTAGCATAACCTGCGGACATGTTTTGTATCTTGAAAAGTAATTTCAGGCTTGCTATCTTTTGACACTATATTTCGTTGCAGCCAGGGTACCTTGACGATGTTTGTTTGGTGGCGCGTGCTTCTTAGGGTAGGCCCAGTAGCCGATTTTTACCGTATGGGACTGGATCTGTCTCATAGGACGATTTGTTGACATTTGGGCTAGCTTACTGGTGCGATTCACGAATGATGATATTTGTTGCTGTGGTAACCGTAGTCGTATCCTAGCATAAGAGCCAGAAATGTCAACAAATCGTCCCATGACACAGATAGATCCAGGAAAAAAGGCTAGCGGGCATAACAAGTCCTCCAAATACCCTGGTTGCAGCTATGATAATGCTGTATGCACTTGCACTATGTTTCTTCGCAAATTCCGGCAAATTCAAAAAAAAAGTATCTTATATTCATATTGCCAGTATTTTTAATTTGAATAGCCGCTGAAGCCTTGGGCACAATATTCATTTTATCCACCGCCTCAACTTGTACCGTTGAAGAAGTAGCCACAGCTGCTCCAAGAGCGAGAAAGTGGTTTCAGCTGTATATCTCGAAAGACAGGTAGACCAGAATTATACCAACATAATTTTCAAAATAATTTTTATTAGTTAATGATTATTTTGAATTTAGACAAATTTCTAAAAATCTGATTGAGCGAGCTGAAAAGTGTGGGTACGAGGCAATTGTTTTTACAGTGGATGCTATACTTTTCGGGAAACGACGAGCAAATATTAGGAACAAATTCGCTCTTCCTAATCATATGAGGTATTGTTGGAAATACAATTTCTAAGGCTAATAAAACACTCCTAGTTTCGCTTAACTATTTTCCTTAGTCCATATGTAAACTCCTTCCTTGAGATTGGCATGTGATTTTAATTTTTATTACATTTTCCTTCAGGCTAGTTAACTTTGATCCATACCGCACGATTAGTTCGGACAGATATGACAGGTCGAGGAACTCGGATAGCAGTAGCGGTGATTTTATGAGAGAATCTAATGATATCACAGAGCAACGACTAACGTGGAAGGATTTGGACTGGTTAAAAAAGTATGATTCACAAATTGCATTGTCCTTGTCTCTACTTCTTGTGTGAAACAAAATGATACAAATGAATAATTTTTCAGATCCACATCGTTGCCTATAATTATCAAAGGAATACTAACACGAGAGGACGCTGCTCTTGCAATTCAACATGGCGTTAGCGGGATTTATGTTTCAAATCATGGTGGACGCCAGCTTGACTCTGCACCGGCATCTGTAAATTGAATTTTTTGTCAATTCATTATAATGAATGAACCGACTTGTTTGAAATGCACAATGGTATTATTATATGTAATGTTTAAATCCATGTATCCAAATATAAATATTTTAACGATGATTTTAGCTCGATGTCTTGGAAGGGATAGTACGAGAAGTACAAGGACGTTGTGGAGTTTACATAGATGGCGGTGTTAGTACAGGGTCGGACGTTTTCAAGGCCCTAGCCCTAGGCGCAGATATGGTAAACTGAATTGAAAAAAAATTAATCTACGAGTACATTTACCTAAATCTGCTTGTATTTTAATTCTAATTTCGGTACAGGTGTTTACCGGTCGTCCACCTTTGTGGGGATTAGCGGTTGCGGGTGAGGCGGGAACGAAGCGTGTGGTGGAAATACTACGCGATGAACTGGATCTCAGTATGGCATTATCGGGTAAACATTTGAAAGATTTTGATTCACCCCTAATCACTACTGTCTAGCTTTTCACTAAAATCATGGTTTTGATTACTTTATTTCTGAAGGTATTGCGGACGTGACAAAGATTGGACGACAATCGGTGGTTCGGTTCTCAAATTTGTAAAAACGTTAGAATGAGCATGTCTGCTATTTGATGTAAAATATTATTAGTTTTAATCAAATCCAAATAAATTTTGTATTCTTCATACAACCCGTAATTTGTATATACTTTGTGTCGTGTCTGTAGTCGCTTGTACTGTATTGTCAATTTAGTCAAATCTCCAGGAAGCTAAATTTGAGACCCGAAGGTCTAATGGGATATAACCTGGATATAACCCATGTCGTCTGTCCGTCTTTCTACATATATGGATGTAAAACCATCATTATTCGCAGCAGCTTTGAAGCACTACAAATTCAAAGAAAATATCCCATATTCAATGTAAATTAGTCAGAAAGTCGGGGTATGACTTCCAATACCAATTAAAGCAGGATATCTTTCTATAGAATCTATAGGTAGATAATGGCTTCATTATTAAGTAATCTAAAGAAATAAACAACCACTCCATATATCTAGAAAATTCTAAATTAGATCTACAAGTAACGCATTCCAAATTGTTTGAAATATAATCTCAAGAATTCTACAACCGTTTCAAACACCTATGAGATAAAACCTTAAACTGGATCCAGAAATAATGATATCAAATACTGTAGTCTATTAATGGGCCAAACTGGTTGCGTTCCGCTAGTTTTGAACTTCGAAGACAAAAAAAAATTAAAATACAGGATAGTCATTAAACGTATATACTAGCCGGCCCATGCTTCATTACTGACGCCATATGGTGACCTTTGACCTCTGTTCAGTACTAACAACTAAAAATAAGCGCAAACAACACAATGGTACGCAAAACCTATCGATTTATCTAGCTGCAAGCACTACTGACCTCGTCAACTTGTTGCGCGTTGTCCGTCGTCAGTCACGCGTTTTACCGTAGTAGTTGACAACCAAAGAGAGTCCAACACATTGTTTGTGTGTGCTTGTATTCTGTATAGCGGCCCGTTGTTGGAATCGGGTTCATATTCGGTGTATGCTCGTCTCCACTACTTATTACAGAAATTGTGACTAAAACAGATTCAGAAAAGCTCTTCTCTAATTAATGCTTTCAATTGTTTTCTTAATTTTATCATTTTTTTGGAAGGAGATTTGGTGAAGCTATTTTCGAAATGTTTGGTTCATGCTGGAACTGGAGTTACAGCCAATATAGGCATATTAGGCGACATTATTGGGTATCCAGTATCCACGAAATCAGCTCAAAAAATGCAAATATTGAGCTGTAATAATCATACTCTTTTTTTTAACGTATCATGAATTTGAGTATGAGGATAAAATGCTAAGGTTGCAATGTTATTATGTAGCACAAGTACGTACTCTTCTCTGCCGCCTCAGAAGCATATACCCTGCACAACTTTGCGTTTTGATACCGACGACGTAGGGTTACCACGCCACTAGGATTACTCAGCTTACCTGTGTATCTGTTCAAATTCAAAGCATTAATATTTAAAATGTTAATATCATATTTAAAGAATAAAGAACTGAATAATTGAAGGTCATGTCCTAAAAACGGAATTACACATTGATTTTCTAATGTCGTCTCGTCGTGTACCGAAATACATAGTAATTAGAGTGTTGCCATAGAAAAGAAGCACATCGACTATTAATTTGGAATCAGTAGTAGCTTAGAATCTATACTAGTCTGTGCGTCAATGGCAAGCCATGGCCCGTCGCGTGTACTCGTTTACTTTTTACGTTTACTTTTTGAAAATTCTTAAAAATATCAAAAATATTTGAATTCCAAGAATTGACCAATCACTTACAAAGCCGCATCCACCCATACACCCACACGCGCAGAATACTCCTACGTCGGTATCAATTAGGATCTCGAACACATCTCAAAATCAGCATGGCATTACCTGGTACTTCTGCAAAATATCTGATTCTCCATCATTATTTCCACTACTTCCAATCAATACATGAATATTAATTATGTATTTTCATTTTTAAGGTTGTTGCGGATTTGGCCAAGATTGGACGCCAATACGTTGTTCGGAACTCTTATTTGTGAGAATATGTGAAATGCTTTCTTGTGATAATTTGTGGAAAATATTTGCTAATAAAAAGACACAGATAACCTTATATTCTTGCACCCTGCAGTTCTGATATATCTTCTTTCTAATCTGTTTCAATGATATTTGATAATGTTATTCCCCATGCTCCAAGTAAATTTCTACTCAATTTCAGTTAATTGATATTTAAATGTCCTATAATTGTAGGTATACAACTGTTTTGCAAGTCGGCAGGATTGGGTGTATTTCATTTACTGCGTACTTCATCATTAGCATGAGACTTGTTGCTGCGCTTTTCAATTTGGCATGGATATTCCGGTTGTCTTTGATTAAACAGATGAATCTAAAAATATGCTGCACCTCTAGTTGTACCTATATATCTATAGGTACAGATGTAAAAGAAGCAGTTGACTTTTGACAACTCAGAGTTAGGAGCACTAGTTCAAGCCAAAGTCAATTTTGTCTCGAAGCTCATGGAATAAATTAAGTATTTACATACACGTCATCTTCATTACTTAGTTAACATGTACTTACTTTACTTAGCTTTGCATCATAGACATTACACGACATAAAGTTTGACATACGGATATAGCGAGAAGTAGACAGAGCTCCTTTGATAACGAAATTTAAGAGCTGGAAATTGAAGACACGAGAACGGGAGGGTCATGACATGAATCATGAACTCATATGCTGACACTGCTGATAAGACTAGTTTTAGTGAATAATACACATAATATTTTCTTTGCCTGTGGTCTTGCATCTTGGCATATTGGAACTTTCAGCTGTGATCTGTGATAAATAGTATATTGTTGGCGTGTGTGACTTGAAACAACATAAGTATTTTTTAAGTAGCAAAATGAACAAGCTGGTGTGTGTTGAAGATTTTGAAAAATTGGCTCATCGGCTGCTGGACAGAAATGCCTTGGAATACTACAAAAGCGGAGCTGATGACGAGACAACGCTTTCGGAGAATAAGAAAGCTTTCAAGCGGTAAGACGACTTCGACGCGTTAAGAATTAGCACTAAACATATTACTTCGGCAGTTTCCTAGTTTTATTATTAAATGTGATTCAGATGGGCCATTCTCCCACGGATGCTGCGAGATGTTTCGAATCGGAATCTGAGTCGTGGAATTCTGGGGAAGAAAGTGAATTTTCCAATCGGAATATCTCCGACAGCAATGCAAAAATTAGCTCATCCGGATGGAGAGTTAGGGAATGTGCGAGGTAAATCTGAAAATAATGTCGAATACAATGCAATATTTGAAACTTAAATAGGAAAATATGTCATTAACGTATATGCCATTTCTTCTTACAGCTGCTGAATCTCTCGGCACAATTTTCATTCTATCGACGATTTCCACATCTTCATTAGAAGAAGTTGCTGCTGCTGCTCCTAAGGCTAGAAAATGGTTCCAGCTTTATGTTTACAAGGACAGGTAACTAAAGAAATAATGTAAATTGTTTCCGTGATTGACAAACCTTGCCGAAACTTGCAGTAGTTACATAAATATGAATAATAATTCGTGTTTGTTTTTTTTTTTAGAAAAGTATCAGCAGGCTTGATTAAGCGAGCGGAGAAATGTGGTTTCGAAGCGCTTGTCCTCACTGTTGATGCACCACATTTTGGAAAGCGCCGTGCAAATATCAGGAATAAGTTTACGCTCCCGAATCATTTGAGGTAAGAATTAAAGCTTAAAATTGAGTTACATACTTAGCCTTCATTCAGGCTTCCACACGTTTAATATTACAGATTTACGAAATGTGCTGAAAGTATAGAATGTATATTTCTATGTGCACAACCAGTTTTCCACTTATCAAATGCAATTTCCTAACTTTAAAAAATTCAATACTGAAGTCAACGTTACGTTTATCAATCAGGATGGCCAACTTCCAGGAAGGTTCAGGAGAATCGGAAGGCCTTGCAGTGTCCAAAAAAGGAGGATCCGCATTGAACGATTATGTGGATGATTTGATGGATCAAAGCTTGACATGGGCTGATTTAGACTGGTTAAAAAGGTTATTCACAGACAGATTATTTTACTGGTACGAAATTAGACATATCTGTTAGAATTACTGTACTCTTTACAATTTTTCAGAACCACTTCCCTACCAATCATGGTGAAAGGGATCATGACACGTGAAGATGCCGCTTTGGCAGTACAACACGGCGTCGCTGGAGTCTTTGTGTCAAATCATGGAGGGCGACAGCTGGATACTTGTCATGCTACTGTATGTATCAGTTTTAACCGAAGGATTAATTTTAGTCAATATTCTAAAATTCCAATTTTACAAATGCTTTAAGATCGACGTTCTCGAAGAAATTGTTCGAGAAGTAAATGGACGCTGTGAAGTGTACTTGGATGGTGCCCGATGGGAAAATTTATCTCAAATGTGTGTCGAATTAAGGTATTCTCTGAGATGGTGTGTCAAGTTTGAAATGCGA
>JAQFYT010001196.1:0-17863 GCA_034694925.1 Ceratophysella denticulata
TTTTATCAATGCTTTTTCGAATTTGTTCGATTAGATTTGTCGCTCAACAACTTCTCCCGACACACAACTTACAGTACTGTGGTCGTCAGGGTGACTTTCGCTTTAGTAATTGACCAAGTAAAGAGTTGAAATTTTTTGCGCGGGTTTAGCACGTTATGCATGTGATTGAAAATGAGTTCTAAACTTAACAAGAAAGTTAGCATTGCAGTTGTCAGGATAAATTAAATGTCGGTAAAAATCCGTCCTCCCTCATCGCTGGATAGACTATAATATGCTTTGAAGACCTCTTCGCTTAAGCGGGGGGTATTGGCTAGTGAAGTTATAATATGAAGAAGTGAAATAAAAAACTTGAATTTAAGAAATTCAATCTAGAAATGCAAATATGCGTAGTGTTATTCTATTTTCTACAGAAATAGGTACTAAAAACTTGTTGTACGTTTCATACAATTAGATATCTCGAGAGGATGTACTGAAGCTGGAGAAGCATCACGAGAATTTTGTTATCTCTTCAAACTTGAATTTGACCTCTTGAATTCGAAACACAACAAGTGTAAACTCCAAACTTCAATATATCTTCGTGGTATCAAGAACTGAGACTGTGGGACTATGTATCTATATATGCAGATGTACGTACGTATATGAAAGCCAGCAAGACTAACTGAGGTATTTTTTTACTTTGAGTATTTTTATACAAACCTGTCGCTGACATGAAACTTGAGTGGGCAGTAGTGTCTGACAATCTCAACAAATGTATTTTTTATTCTTTTACAATTAATAATATTAACTTATTTTTGAGTATTCTATTGTTGAACATCTTACACTCCGTCGCATGTACTATTTGCATGTGAAGCGGTTTACTTTTACATTTTACTCTATTCTAGTATGTAATTCATTCTATAAATTCTCATTCAGGGAAGTAAATATTCGTTACTGCTGTCGTGTACCGAAGCGTGTGAGCTGTATACCACGTTTTTAGTCTTCTAACTTCAGTTAAGTTAGATTCCAAATAGTTCGACTTCTTCCTATTCTTAGTTGTTGAAACCTAAAAATTGACGTAAAACAGTTATAATACTCACGATAGATCCCGCACGAGCACGACAAACGAACGCCGATACCAAATATTTGTACCTGCTTCAGGATATGGGTTATGCATGTTTATTTTTAAAAGTTTTATTTTTTATTTTATGCATGCTAATTTCAAACCGCTCTGAATTGGGAGCTTTTATTTAAGTGTTAATAACCTAAACATATCGTATTTACTCTTTATTCCAACAAAATAATTAAAGTATTAAAGGTGCACTTTAGACACCTAAGATTCTTCGAATATCGAATATTGTATTGCTAAGTATTGGAAATCAGTATCTCTAACTCTTGAACACCCTGGTTATGGTTTGGTTCGGAATTGTTCTAAATTATCGACACCATTGTATTTCTTCACACAATTCTAAAAATGTGACTTATCTGATTGCCAATGAACTCTGTCTATAAAAAATGTTTCAATAAAACTTTTCGTTGATAAAAAGCCCATGGGCGAAAAAATTAAAATCCTGATTCTGTTCAACATTATTTACAGAAACTTGGTTGCATTTCTCAGAAACGATTCCTATTAAATTGAATATGAAAGCCTGACATTGTCATTCATTCCCCTTGCCACTACCATCCATTAAGGCTCAGATAGCGATGCCCATAACTTTGACAAACCTCAACGGATTTTGACAAATGAAGGCATTTTAGAAAGAGGATGAACAGGTGCATAAGCTAAGCATTTGTTTTTTGGAAATTCCGCTCCATAACAAGATGGCGGCCAAAAGAAAGTCTTTAAAGTCCGATAGCTCTAGACCTATTTCGAATTTAGCTAAAACCGATGCTTACTGAATTCAGAAAGCGCTACAGATTCTAAAAAGCTCTTAATCGGTCACCGAGCTTAAAAAATGACAAATTTTTCGATTTTACAGTAACACCCTGTTTTACACCAGTTTTGGTTTACTCGAACTCGGCTCTGAGGCCGAGACACCAAACCATACCGTACTCGCGCCACCCTCTACTCACTATTCAGCTCTAAAGCGCACTCTTTCCCAAATGTGTTTTGCCTGCATACTAGAAATACGGGTGGCGCCCCATAGCGGCCTAGATTCACACTGTTCACCCTGCTACGGGAATCTTAAGTACTGACTCGAACTTTATTTATGAAGAAACCGTCCCTGGGGTGTTTACATAACTACGTGTATATCTGACTGAACTGAATGTATTATTTGTTCTCTAGACTGATTATTTGGTAATATTCCCTATCCACAGCCTGATAAAACCAACACTCAATATTCATTTGAAAATATGAGACTGACCACTACTGACCAATGTTATAATTGTTATGAATGACTTACTCATTTGATAATGTTCATCCTTAAACCGTACAGTACGGACAGGTAACTTTGTTATTTCGTATATTTCGGATTGGGCTCTTGAATTTTTCCAAAAATGACCCATGATATTAATCTCTACCATTGGTTAAAGTGTGCGTGGGTATTCCTTATCTCGCAGCTTGATTTCACAACCTCTATTTCTCTAAACACGTCTGGCTAGGTACATTGTGTTTTTAATTTGATTGAGTATACATCCAGTTCCAACGCATTTTCCAGAGATTTGACTGAAAAACTCGTAGCGAACACTTTTGGAATTCAACGATGGACATTATTTCGGATTGATTCAAGTGATACCACGGTTACCGAATATAAATATCAGGACGATTTACTGAAAGATGGAAGCTATTTGAAAGAACCTTGTTCCATCGACATTGTTGTTATCCTAGGGAACTGTCTGGAATATCTGAGTCGTTCTCCTGAGTCTGGAATGCCAAATCGAGAAAATATGCTAATCGTGATTTTCTCGAAGAATCCTGGGTCTGAGTTGACTTGCGACGACCGGCTTATAATGCGGAGTCGAGTAGCATACGCTTACAGCATTAATGTATCAACAGATTTTACAGCATATTTGGGGTACGCATTCTTTTCTTGACTTCTCTACACAATTCGTGAAGATAAGCTTACCGCAATTCGTGAACGTCAGGAAATTAGAACTGCATAGATTGCAGCAATTCTCATCTTACATTTACGAGAACATTGATGGAGTCATAACTGTCCTCATTCAAGAAGTAGGGAATATAAATAACGCCAACCGAGCGAACCAATTTCAATTTCTGTACCGAACTTCGGGAGAGACAAGGGTTGAAGAAATTGGAGGTTCTACGGAGTATATTTTAATGGAAGATGCTTCTGTAGAGCTAAATAAAAGTGTGAAATATTTCAATTCATTTGAAGTGCACAGTGGTGGTTATTTTGTATTTTATACTCCGAAAAAGTTTTCTATTTCGGGTGTAGCATTATAGCACAGTCCTGCAATATTCTTAATAGAAACAAAACACGTGTAATTTTTACAATGTCCGGTATAGTTTTTACATATGGTTTTGAGGACGTCGTTTCCAGTTTAATGACAGTTCCACCGCCCTATTAAATATTGCTAAGCCTGAAAGAACTTATTGAAAAAGTGTACAAGCTCATTGGCTACCGTGAAGACGTGAGTTATAAGGATCTCATTGAACTGTTTAAACGGGAGAATATTTCTTCATCAGTCAGCACTGCAATTCTCAAACGAAACATGATGCTAACTAGTGCAGGACACCTTGCCGTTATGTCCCAATGCAACGCGACGTATCAAGTCCTACACCGTGGACGAGAAACAGTCGGAATATTATTGAAACGTCGTATCCAGGAATTAAGTGTCACACAGCTCCACGGACAATTACAATATGGCAGACAACATACCTATTCTATGGTTATATGCAGGACAGGTTGAGGAACTATGGACAAGGGGTGATGGAAGCAGGTATCATTTCAATGATTGCAAATTACAGAAATTATATTTTTAGATTGGGGACGATACACATAATTCGTGCAAAAATTATGAAAGAATTAGAATCTCGAGAAATGTCCTTGGAGATGAGGGACTGGAAAATTTTATCAATTTTTCTGGGTTGGTCAATTCTACTCAGTGTGGCATCATTCGTATTTCTTTTCGAAATAGCGTACAAAATCGCGATTCCGAATAGTTGTACGTTTAAGAAGAAAATACTCATGTATCTGTGAATTATAAATAGTTGAATTACTGGTCATGTACATTTTAGAACAATCGAACACTAAAGTTGAACCACATCTGCGTTTTTGAGATGCCTATGTACCGAGTGCGGCACTTGTTGGAAAGTACACGGGTCTACAAAATGTTTGTTTGAAATGTAACTGCACAAATACTAGACAAAAAATTGTTTTTTTTTTTCAATAAATGATTCTTCAGTAAGTATAATTGAGTTAGCATAAGATCAAATTCATTTTAATTGAACCGAATTTTATTTCATTTTAGTTTCCATAACGTAAAACATTCGTGGGTATTCCACATTTTAATTTAAGCTTTAGTTTCAATCAAGGAGTTGAGCAGAGCCTGGAATCCTCTCCAGGTTTCCACTCCGGTTGGAATGATTTGATTGGCTGGCAATCGGAATCCGTAAGTTCCCTGATCTCTCAGTTCCACGGTGTAGGCATACTTGAAGAGTCCGGATCCCTTGGCCCAATCGTGAGAAGTTCCACTGGTAGTGTCTGTAGATAATGAATAGAAGTTAACCAACTAAATATAACAAGTATACACAATTACTTAAATCATGGTATGTATACGAAATCCATAATAAATCCTGCGTACAGAGTAAATCTTCAGAGTTTCCGACGGCGTATCGTGTTCCAGATTCGGATTCAAGAGCATCAGCAAAGATATTAGCCTTCTCCAGCTGAAATGCAAGAAAAATATTTGAGCCGGTTCTCAAATCCTAATAGTCAACATTTAATCCAAATTTCACATACCAGCTCATCGTAGTCATCAGGGCGAGTTCCGTCACCGTATGGGAGGAGACAATACTGTGAACGAATAATAAATGTTCTTATATAAAGCCTTCAATATCAAATCATTCTCAATTTTTAACTACATAATTTTGATTTGTTATGGTCCTTCGAACCGGTTCTATCGAAGATATGCTTGGAATTTACCTGTCCGTAGCTGTGGAAGGTGATGAAAAGAAGCCAGTCAGCATCGGTGCGCTCAATATATTCCTTGATAAGAAGGTTCTCAGGTTCAGAGAATGCCTCGAGACCACGGTAGGTGTCGTCACACTTGCTGCTACTTGCTCCTGGCTCTCCCCAAAGATAACCTGACGAATGACAATAATTTTGCATTAAAACTACTTTCCGTTAACGCGGATTAATTACATTTGCATTGTAGTTGGAGATTCAAGCAAAACTACATGGTTCAGACGCATGTCTGATATACTGTCCAATATTTGTCTACATATTTATTGATTTACCCCAGTTGCGGTTAGCATCAGTTCCGATACATCCTAGTGGTGAGTTGCTGTCACTGCGTGTCTTTCTCCAGAGTCGGTTGTCGCTGTGAGTGAAGGCATAACCGTCGGGGTTCACGTTGGTTACAACGTAGAAGTCGAAGTTATCCAGAAGCTCCTTGTACTCAGCTGACTTGGTAACGAGTTCGTTCAAGATGTAAGTGACCTGAGAAATATCGATTATTGAAATAAGGGGTGTACTGCGATCCAAATTATCAAAAAACTGTATTGAAAATGTTACTTACGACTGCAGGGGAAATCCATTCTCGGGCGTGGATGTCTATGATAAAAAATAAATGGACATGATATAAATTCGATTTGGTAAACAATCGTAGAATTTTCTAAAATATTAATGTTGCCTTACTTCCGTCGAACCAAATTGCTCGCTTTTGACCAGCTCCGCTTGAAACTTTGACCACAGGCATGTCACGGCCTTCGTAACTGGAACCAAGGTTTTCAACGGTGACCAAATCCGGGTATTTAGCTTTCAGCTCTTGGAGCCAGACTTGAATCTAAATTCACATTAAATCAAATGGTAATTATAATTATAATCATAATACGAATTTAAAAAAAACACAAAATACTTAAAGCCAGTGCACAAACCTCATCAATGGTGTGATACGCAGTCCAGTCCATTCGAGCTTGTCGCACGGCCTGGGCTTGTCGTTCAGCTTCGAAGGATCTGAATTTTCATTAAAATTTCCTGTATTTCTGTACTTTCGAACGAGTTGCATGAATATAATGGCGTATATTAAACTAACCCTTCAACGTTGGCAATAAGAACTTCAAAGTTGATCTTGTGCTTAATAAGATGAGCCTTGAATGCCTTCATTTGATGGGGAGAGACCATGATATCGGTGGGCCTTCCACGTCGAAGCCCAGTCCAGAAATCAAGATGTCCCTGCTCTTCCAGCTGGTGAAGGGCATTGAACTGCTCATTGGACTTGGGGAAGGTCCGAATTACTTGATACCTGAATAGGATAAAATCATATGTTAAAGAAATTCCACCAGAAATTGCATTTCATCGTAGATTAGAATACATCCTTACCCGTAGAAGTGGGTAACCGCCTCAGCAGCCACGACACAAGCCACAAGGGCTGCAACAAGAATTACGACCTTCATCGTGTTAACTGAATTAACAGAGAAATAAATACGGACTAAATTATTGGCAATTGAAATGCTCAAAGTTTTATAGTTGCCAAAATTTAAGTTGACAAGCAGATAAGGAAATGGTTCGATTATTAACTCACCTATCGTTTGCACTTGTGCTAATCTTTTGTCCCATGAAATGTCTGCGTTGTGATTTTATGTTAATCATTTGATGACTTGTAGGTTAATTTCGTAAGGATCATAAGTTTCATTGGGAACTGACAAAATAGTGTTTAAACTGGAAATCCCCGTTGTCTAAATTCAATTCCGATGAAGTTTTTTGGTGACAGTTGACTGATCTTGATCTTGTGCAAAATTAATTTAATTTCAATTGTTTTGCATTATGATAGCAGGACAATTGTGAACTACTTCAGATAAGCGTTACTCGAGGTCAACTGCTGTATTTCTGCTCGCCGGTTCAAAGTTTAATAATTTGCGTTTAATTTGTTGGCATTCCATAAAGATTTATTTTATGGTATAGAACATGGGGACAAATCCGTAAATATAAAACATGGATCAAATTACCTTTAATGGAAGCAAAAAGAATAAACCTTTTAATTCCAACTTCCACAAATAAAATAAAATCAAATTACCTATTACTAAAACCCTTTATGGCAGAAGCCTATAACCAGAATGGTATAGATGAAGTATGGCACAGCAGCACAACATAGCTCTTCTGGATGGAGTTTAAACCATATAGTGTCAACGTAATGGATAACTTGAAAATGTACAAATTTTTGAAAATATTGCGATTTCTAAAAAATACATAGCGTGAATGTTATTAGCACCGATTTTGCGAAAGAGCTTAATGTTTTGAACTGAAATCCTTATATTTTGAAGGTTTACTTGAAATTTTAGCAGGGACCCTGTTCAGATCGGACTCTTGGAAATGCACGTGAAAATCATACATTGTACTATTGTATCGTCGACAGGTTCTGGTTCTGGACTAGTTTCTGGAATAATCTTAATATGGTTTACACATAGTTTTGTTCATCGCTAGGATTTTGACATGTGTCACGTATCTAGTATATTTCCATGAAATATTTGATGTATTAGAATAATAATTATAATATAATTACTCAAACATTCTATTGATCTATGAGTGAAATATTTTATTGTAGTACAACCCAGGCACGATTTACTTTAATATAAGCTTTGTCAGGCACTTGAATCTAAAATCTACAGGAAAAGTTAAGTGAACTAGGTATTGTAATTGACGGGTTTCCAGAGAGGGTAATTAAACTCTGTTTTTAATCAGAGTACCTACTTGAAAAGCAATATCTTTTAATGTAATCTGACTTGGCATTTAAATGAATTTCATACTTATTTTCATATTGTGTACACTGAAGACATAATTCCAGAGAACAAAACTTGGCTATGACCACTATTCGCGTCGTTTTAAGTTTAACCTGCTACGACAATACAGGAAAAATAGACAACGCCAGTAAATGTGTTTTATCTGATAAGAAAGAGGACGAAAATCGACTAACCTGGACCCAGGTGATAGTCAGAATTCACAGCTCGGGCCTGCTGGGTTTATAAATTCGAGTTAGGTTAGGCTTCCCTTCGGGCCTCATAGAAGACCTAACCTAACCTAACTAGAATTCATAAATTAACGGTCTTTTCGGAAAACCTAACCTAACTATATCGAATTTATCTCAGATGCCGACTTGTGATTGAGATTTACAATCCCTCGGAGTAAGCTGTAGTAGTTGAAAATTGCCCAAAAAACTTTTCTATCTACATTGCTATCCACCTAATTGAAAGTGCATGGGATCATGTCCAAATTTTTCTAGTTTATTGTCATGGTCATGGTTTGGCCCTATGCAGCGCATATGGGTTTTAATTTTTAAATGCCTACAACCCCAAATTTTTATTTTTACTTACCTATACGACGATGGATTACTGATACAGATAACTTGGGATTGGATACCTACAGTATACGACTATGCATGCTAGGAAATATATGAATTAATTGTCCATCAAAGAAGCATATTTACAAAAACCTTTTCGTACGTACAGTTCGTCCGGTGCAGTTATTCCGCTGCGCTCTTGAGATTATTTGCCGCGGAACTTGCGCAAAATAGAATCGCGGAAAAATAGTTTAATGCTGAAACACGTTTGTCCGCAAGTTTAAGCATTTTTATCGTCGTCCATAAATGGAACCCGTTTTTACCTTAGCCTTTTCTACAATAGTTATTGTCAATGTGGCGTTAAATATGAGAGTTACATTCTGTAAAATCATCTAAATCAGACCAAAGAAAGTATTTAGCAAATACATAAATGAAGATTGAACAAAAATTGAGTATACAGTGTGAAATCAATATAAAAATGAATAAATTGAAGCAATGAATTGTAGAGAAGAAATACATAAGATTTATTTTTCACAATTTATTTGTGCGGAGTTGTTGAGCGACGTCTCGCCCCGTCGTGCTTCACGGTTGAAATTCTTCTAGGATATTCCTCTTCGTCTTCACTTATTTCTTCCAAAAATATTTGCTCGTCTTTAGTGATCTCCTGAACACTTACGGATTTTCGCCATACAACGATGACTAAAACACCTAAAGCAATACTTGCAATTCCTTCACCAGCAATAGTAAAATTGACAAATGGCGAATAGGTTGTAGGTGGTTCCGTCCGGTAGTGTCCAAGTGTCAGTAGTGAGCCAATGATATAATAAAGCGTCAGCTTGGAAGATGTGCTGATCTTGAGTGCATTTCGCTTCTGCAGTGAAGACTGTAACTCTTGAATGCTTCTTGAGAATAGATACGAAATTGGTAAATTTGCAATGAATGTGATTTCCATTGGGGCCGCAATATACTTTTTGTACAACCATTCGGGTTCGTAGTAGGCAGCTGGTCGGTAAATATTGTCCACAAAATGAATAAAGTGAATGATGTAGCTTGTTAGATGAGTCACGTAAATCCATTTTGCCAAGTTATTATTACTTTTTTGTGGAGGAGATCGTATGTAAACGAGAATAGCATTAATGGTCAAAGCTAGTCCAAGCAGGGCAGTGATAATGACCATGACAATTTTAGCAGGAATGTTCATATCGGCTCCTTCATCTTGCAAATATGAACGTCCAAACGAAGATATTCCAAAACTTGCCATTTTAGAATCGTATTGCCTGTAACGTTAAACATATAACCAACTATATAACGTATATAATCAAATAGCCGAAATAAGTATTGGAACAGAAAAAGTAGTGTATGAGAATTACTTACGATTTTTTAAAAAGAATATTCATGTATGTCACACTGTGTACAATACCAGTCAATAGAAAAGTTAATTCCGAAAATTACAACGACGACAACCTGCCTCAGCGTGCAGGCTTAATATTACGAAGCCGTCTGAATAGCCAATGCCTACAGAAATTGTGAGTTCAAAAGATAATTTGAATACGTGGGATTCCAAGTTTGCAAATGTTGTAGTTACTACTGTAAAAGGTTTTGACTACAAGTTAGTTTATCTTTGGACTTTGTACGTTTACGATTGCATCATTCTATAAATGTAGCTGCCGTATAGCCTTGTTGAAATTATTTTTATTTGCAAGCAATTGCATTATTAGAGCAGAGTGTGTCTTTCATTTCAAATAGCTATCGTATTATAAACTCACTCAGATTACAATTAGGCCTAATGCCCAAGTAGTATTCAATGTTATGTACAAGATACAACAGTGCATTTATTATCCATACGACATTTTTTATATGTAAGGTTAAACCACAAGTTTAATGGTATAAGCCTAGTTGATTTTCTAGTCAGTTTTCACATACAAGTATTCAATTTGTAGTATTTAGAATCACCCATTATTGTGCCTGAAAATGGACAATACCGATAATATTGTACATACATACATATATAAATAGAATATTTAATTGCAAAATCATTTCAAAACAGGAGAATGCTGTGCTATTGTACTGCATATTATAATATTCAGTCGCTTAAGTACAAAACAAGAATTTGCCAGTTCCACCTGAACAGGTGTTTATATTATTATTACAGAAGTTCATTGTCTACTTATCTGTGCAAACTACCTATACATCGTGCAATGTCTTGCATTGAATTTAATTAGCTAGATAAAGTCGGATTAGTGTAAATCATGTAAGCAGCCAAATCCTTATTTATTCTAGTTTATTACAGCAAATGCCGAGCCTTTACCAATTGTCCATCCCTCATGCCGGTTATTGGTATAATGGACTTGAAGCCATTGTTTATTTTCGTAGTACTCAATGGGGCTATTTCTGCAAATTCTTCAAATCCTAGGTCACAGACGGAGACAGTAACTTTAGTCATTATTGTCTGTGATAACGGTAAAGCAACGCCCGAATATTCTAAAATATCACCAAATCAGCTCTATACAGCCTTACGTTCATTTAATCGTCAGAAAGTGCAAGTTTTGACTATGCTAAAGTCAATTCTGATTACATGGGTACCCAATGAATCTGACGCAAAAACAACTGCTGACCAAAGTCAACCATCTCGACTTGAAATCATTATATTTTCCAACACTCGTGCCAGATTCGATGACATTGCAACCGAAGTGAACAAGTGGAATTTAAAATACACACACTTCTTAACACTGAAGTATAGAAAGGTCACATACCCGCCAGGTACATTAAATAAATATATTCCGGAATTTCTGCGTCCGATTATTTGACTATCGCTTTTTATTTGTGAATTAGAACTTACTTGGATGCAGGAGAAATTCCTACCTTGTTCAAGTTTCCGTGCTTTATTCCCGGAGCAATTGCTTCAAACGGATCCAGACTTGGAACGAGTAATTCATTTGGACACGGATATGCTCCTGCTCCGAGATATTCGACGTCTTTGGGAAACATTTGATAAGTTCACGGATGACACGCTCGTTGGGGCGTTCAGCTTTGAGGGAAATTACTACCACGTTGAGAATTTTTTTCGAGCCCTGAATCAACGGAAGTCTACCGCAGTAAACGGTAAAAAAATAATCATTAATCCGGGTCTTCTGTTAGTCAATTTGACCACTTGGAAGAAATCTGACAACTGGCTTCGCTGGATGAAGACAAAAACAATTCAGAAAATGTTAATGCAAACGGAGTTTCCAGACAAGGTTGACAATTTTTTAAAGTCGACTGAGAGAGAAGCTCAAGTTGCAAACTGAATATTTAAAAATTTATTCTGATATAATTTAAAATACTAGGCTGGAATAAGTGCCTTTTTATCATCAAATCACAGCGAGCAATACTTCCACCTAAGTAATACCTGGAACTTTGGAACGGGTTGCATTTGTTGTCGAGCGTATAAAGATCCAGCATGTTTACCGCTTGAAGGAGGAGTCTCCATAATCCATGGACATGGTGGAAGCTTTCTACTAAAATCGGATCAGCGAATGGGGTCTAAAATCTTTCGTCATTTCAAAAATGCGAATTTCACGTCTCCACGTTCTCCTGTCACTTTTTTCCGATCTCTACGCCAAAAAATACGAAATGAAAGACGGAAATGTGCAAAATTAGGTAACCAAAAGGTTTACTGTGACAATTTAAATTTCTATTCTAAAATTATTATAAAATATCTAAATGATTTGAAGTAAATAAATTTATCTTCCGTGGGAATGCTCAAAAATATGTATCTAAATTGATCACATTAAAGTCAGAAACATTGGAATTGATGCAAAAATTATTAATTATAGGCATGTTTTAAACTGTACTTTCCGGAAAACTAAAACTGAAGTTGCGACGCTAGAATAAAATACTAAAAAAATATTCAAAACGTCTACTACAAGACGAACTATCTTATTTTCACCTTACACAACATGTTTCAGTTTCATTGATCATTGAGCGAAACTTGCTTGAAAAGTTTCACTGGTTATTTATAGGCAAAAATACAAGGCCCATGACAGTGAAGTCTATCATTGTTAACTTCGCCTAAGCTCCAGTGGCCGGACGGTGGGTGGGCTACATGGGACACGGAAGCAGAAGAAACCCGTGCTCATTTGTGACCTAATCGGCCTCGAATTCTCGCGCGTATATCACTCCGGCATATTCGTCCTAATTACACAAAGCGTTTACCCTAACGTATTTCCGGTCGGGCTCTTGAACAAGGTCATTTACGAGAACGTCGTGGGAGAAATAAAGCCAATCCCTTGAAGCGGCAGCTGAGGCTATCTGTTACTGGAAGTTCCAGGTTCGAAGCAGCGCCCACTTTTTATGGAAACCCTGTCTACTTCGACTCCTTGGCCTATAAGAAATTCGTGAAGCAGGACGTAGTGGTGACGTGTCTGGGGCTGCACACAGTGGCAGTCCAGAGTGGTATTGAACACCTTCACTTCAAGTTATTCAAATATGGCGTGGGATACTTTGCAGGCCGGTATCGGCAACTCCTAGACAAACACATCTTTACTGGGGTTCTGGATCGACTGGAAATCCTATTCCAGAAACTGCACGAATCATCCACTCCGACTCATTGTGTATTTCTCTGCCAATTCAGAGACAGCAAAAATACTGGAGATGCTCAGAGAAATTCCGTAATTCTGTACCATTGATTCCAATCACCTGCTTGCATTTGAAAGGTGTGCGTAAGTAACTTATACTGTTAGTGCTTAACAAGAGTTTGAAATGATTGAGCTAGATTCCACTATTTTAAAGAGCCTGTGGTCAATTATTTACCGTAAACGACGATAACGATTCAGCAAATAACAGAATATGCGGAAGATACCTACTCAAAATTTGTTTTTCAAGATTAAGTACGATTCGATCAGGGTAGGGTATCTTTCGATTTGAAATAAGTTGGATTTAGGCCAAGTAACAGATTTACGTCAGTCCACATTCCATGTAATTGTTTTTGAGTGTCTTAACACAAAATTCTAAGTAAACGAACTACCTTATTCAAGTTCTTAATAGAACCTGCTTTTCCGCTGTTTGAGATCAGTAGGTTCTAGTGGAATACACGGATCATAATATTGTTTAATCATTGCGAGTTTGTATCCAATCAAGAAAATTCATGTAAAGATTTAGCACTTTTATGAATGCTCTCCAGAGTTATTTTTTATATGCGCTGTTCCTGATTGCTTTGCAACCATACATAATGCCTTCAAAAGAAAAATTGCCAACAGACAGACAGGTTGCATGATGGGTTATCGCTGAAGACTATTCTGGTCTAAAAACAGGTTTTTAGTCTACCTTTCCAAAATTCAGCTCCGTATATTATTCCCAAGTAAATATTTGTACCGTAGGTACCTGTCTTTTTTGGAACTCTGAGGTAGTATCTTCACTTATATACTTGGGTATAGAAGAACTTGATTATAGAATGGAATTATTGGATTTATAAACATTCCGTTGGATTCATAATGTCACCGTTGTACGTGTTTTCCGTTCTTCATATTTTGCTATTCCAGATAATTCAAGGTTTGGGTCAAGGTAACTCTCAACTTTTGAAATACTCAGAAGCTTACATATCATACTAGCAACGCTAGACTGTTAAGTATAGGTTTAACTTATTTGATTTCAGAATGCTTTCTTGACGATGTTCAGAAAACAGTTGGGGTCTGTACCCCGTTCCGTAACTGCACGTTTGCAATAGAACAATACAAGGCGGATGTAAAGCCAAAAATTTGTAATGGAACTCTCGTTTGCTGTCCTGTTCAAGAAACCGCAGCGCAGAAAAGTACTAAAATTATTTATTTTGATTTATACAACCCTTTATTCAGGCTTCCACACAATAACATCACTAGCATTTTCAAACCAATAAAAGCCTGCCAGAATTGCTACTGCTGTCCGTCCGTCTGTGTCAATATTTAGATGTATTGTATCGCCTTGCATTTCTGAAGCTATATGGAATTTGTCTGAAACAACAGTAATTAATGGAAACGTTTTTCCTTATATGAAATACAAAATCAGGCCGTAGACATGTATAAATTTATAAATCTAAATATGAAGTCACCAAATTGTAAGCGCTAAACTCGAAGCCTTCAGGAAGGTCCCTGTTTTTTGCTGTCTCTGTGCCAAAGTTAACCATCCCTTCTGGTCCCAAACCGCTTTCAAACAGGTTTATTTCGTATAGAATGCGCAAATTGGAGGTCGTATTTACATGCCCCGAGGTACTTCGGTCAAGAGCCCTTAACAGATCCAATGTGTCCTAGCTTGCGTGGAATCATTACCGGTGATCAAGATGCTCTGAGGTACAAGTATTGCTATTCAGTAAGACCACAGTTCATCTCATATATGACATATTGAATTTAAATAGTAATATCGTGTCTAACCCAAACTTTAACTTCGAATTAAGATTGCACTAAGATATGAAGAAACGGGCAAGGAACGGTATTACTGCGGCGGTACACTTATTTCTGAACAATACGTGTTGACGGCTGCGCATTGCATTATCACTCACAGGTATATAGGTTTCAGTAGTCATATAGCCTAAAACCTTGCATGTATAATCTTGAGCTGTTAAAATCGATTTTTTCAAATTTCGACCGATTAGTGGGAAGCCAACAGCAGTTCTGGTCGGAGCTAGCACACTGGATCGACCAGGCAGCAATTTCGGCGACTTGGTCCCGATCTCGGACTGGATCGTGCATCCAGATTACAAGTCCCCGCTCCGATACCATGATATTGCCTTGGTCAAGTTAAACCGGAAGTTGGAACTCAATCCCTACTTTCTACCTGCGTGTCTACCACTCCAAGCCGAAAACAAAAATGTTAATGCTGAGCGCGTGGGCTGGGGAACACTCGACGTTAATGGTATTATGATTCGTTTTGAAAATTATCACTGAGCACAAGCTAACGTGAAATCACTCAATCAACTGAAAGTCGCACTTGCAGGTTTTCAATATTTTACTGTTACAAATCGTAATAGCATGTATACAAACATGATTTTTGTATTACCTATACTAGAACATCAAGACAGGAATCTAGAATCGGTCAATCAAACTGTTTTCGGGCGGAAAGAATGCAATCGATTATACGCGGACGTTTTGGATCGAAACAAAAGGTATTGTACTGTACAGTTTTGAAATTTATGTACCTCAATTCTCTTGCACATAATGTCGTCTACACAAATTAACACATTGAAAATAAATTTAATGAACTGTACCCATTCCATTTAGTTTACCACAGGGTATCCGAAGGTCACAATTGTGTGCAGGAGATGCCACAATAAGCAGTGGAAAGGACGTGTGCATTGTAAGAACTTTCATATTTTTTTGATTTCGAATATGAAGATATGAATTTGATTAGAATAATACGATAATCATATTTTGGATATAGTTCTAGATTATTTTAAACTCCATTTTGTTAAATACACCGTCAGCATTTAACTATAAGTTATGAAAGATGGCTTATTCGCATTCTGTATTCTATAGGGTGACAGTGGAGGTCCGCTCACAGTAAACGAAGTTTACCAGGACAAAGAGTTGACCTGCCTTTTCCGTGTCATAGGTATCGCTTCCTTTGAACCGACTTTTTGCGGTTTTGGGAAACCGAACGTTTTCACCAAGGTTCAGACTTATGTGAATTGGATTGAAAAAATCGCATTTGCTGACTTTTGAAAATACGATAAAATATACATTTTCTATAAATTACGCGTTATTAGTATATGTCTAACATGATTATTTATGGATTGGATATGGATGCATTCATGTTTTTATTCAAAATATTTTATTTCCTTTAGAAAACTAACAAAACACCAATTGCAATTACTTTAATTCATTATAAATGTGTTCACTTTCATTAATTGATACACAGGCTTTAGAATTCAAAAATATTTTGAATTGTCACCCAGAATAGGCACCTCGAATTTGTGCAATCCAGAGTTCAATTTCATCATCCTGAGCTGGTGTAGTTTTCTTAGAAAGGTCGAATAGATCCACACACTCGTTGATCTTTTCCTGATAGGCTTTGTCAACTGCAGCTGAATAGCCCTTGTGCTTCAACGGGGCTCCGATTCGGAGGCTTTCCGCGTAACAATTCCGTATGTTTGCAAACTCAGCACCTAATATTTTTACAAACCATTGGAAAATGTAAAATTGTACACATTAGAATAATCAATGTCAATAACTATGCAGAACGAATTCTTATTCTTACTAGAATATCCAGCCCTGTCGTCCGCATCAACTACAGCAGTCCCCGCAGACCAAACGCAAATTCCCAGTAACAACAAGCATAACTCACAAATATTCATATTTAGCCGAGCTCAAAACGAGTACTTGCTGAAAATATATTACTATCCCAAAGGTCTGTGAAATAAACTGAGTTTGCTGGAAACAAGAACTGAAGGTGAAGGTTAACATTGGTTCCATTTGCTGTAGAATGTTTAAATTATAATTCCGAAAACCACGGAGTTAATTGATCACCAATTCAGCTGGTTAAGAGCTTTCATAAAACAAAGTACATTATCTTGCAATATTCGGTCCAACAACATTTTGTTATTACCAGCCAATTGAGCAGAAACATAAGTTCCAAAGTGACCTCATTCGACGCCAATCTGACGGGAATTAAGAAACTGAGGGCACATGGAATTCGTCCCGGAAGGCTGGCAATGAAGCCTGAAGCCTGGTTCTATATTCTAAAAAATATGATATTGATGGCATGCGCGTAGCAATTAAAAGCATTTTTAGAGGAAAGTACAGTCTATGGTTTCATAATTTTAGAAACGCGAACTACTGTTGGATGTCCGGTGACCGTTGTGATTTATGACTTCTGGAAATACTGGCTATGTGGTCAAATGATTCAAAAAATGATTCAAAAAATATTTTGAATCAAAACCAATAGCTGAGAACTAATCGTTGACTATTTTAAACTCGATAATTTAAAGATGACTAAAATACAACAAGAGCACAGGCTAACTTAAATACTGAGCTAACTGAATCCCAAAGCTCTCCATTATCCAGTTCATATGGGAAACTAATAGCGACGTTGGGTTAGGGGCTTTTGTACGCGCGCCGAGTCATATCTTCGGCTATATCGAAAATGCTCAGTAGTTCCGCGCTCTCCTCACCCAAATTACTATAGTTATTAATACTCGTCGAAGGACCGGTTAGTGAATTACCCTCTGTGTAATCCTTAATCCTTATGGAAATTTATCTTACTCAATAATATTACATTAGACAAAACAAAGCTGGCGGTAAATACAGTATATGACAGCTTTATTAAGATTAGGTTAGTTTGGTCCTAATACCGAATAAACCGTTTAAACGGGTGTAGTGTAGACCGACAATGTGGAGATTTTTTAACGGATTGGAAGTTCAAATTCAGACATTTGGAAGTATTTTTTAGGTAAACAAATCTTAAAGAATAGTACCAATAA
>JAQFYT010001197.1:0-17861 GCA_034694925.1 Ceratophysella denticulata
AATTGTCGCCAAGTTTCAGTATTCTTGCCGGGCAAGTTTACGCATTTTTAGCGGCGCCATTAAATGACACCCTTTATCCTAGGGAGCATTAAATACAAAAAATTTCACCCTTTCTCTAGTTCCCTTCCCAAGGCCTTTCTCCAGGTTGGCGTAGACCGCGTATGCTGTAGACTCAAAGTAGCATTTAATGCTTGCTTCTGATAACTTCTGATAAGTGTGTCGCTGACTTGGTATTTTGTGCCGTGCCCCCTGCTATGTATTCAGTGAGTGTCAGATGTCCGGAATGAAATGATCGGTAATTAATTAGACAATGCTGCTGAAAACACAAGTATTTACTGTAGGCTGTAATTGAGCAACTCACAGAGTATGAGCTTAACTACAATAAAATTGCTAGTGTTGGACGTTGAAGTAGTTCGAACTAATGATCCAAATCACGGAATATCGGTAGCTATAGATCTCATCTTTGTTGATTCACTATAGGGAGCTACCAAGTTGACAAAGGATGATATTGAACGAGTCTTTGCTCTCTATGATCGAGTAAGTATAGGATATTCAAAGGATTTTGGTTCACAACATCCGCACTGCATGCTTTCACAAAAGTTACAGGATATCAGGAATTCCAAGTATTCACCTTATTGATTTTGAACACACTTGCAGGATAATAATGGCTCAATAGAAAACGAAGAGCTCCGTGGATTTCTCAAGGATTTATTGGAATTAGCCAAAAAGGTTTGTTAAGAATTTTCTCATTAAATAGTTGGAAATTGCAGTAGAAAGAGGTCGGATCGGAAAATAACGGTTAAGGCCGTCAAAGCAAGTTGACCTCGATTCTAAGGACTGGCCCTGCAGTGTTAGACCTTGGTCTATTCGACCTATCGTCATTGACAATCCTAATGCCTCCTTAATCGTTGATTTTACGATGGTGTACACGTGGGCAGTTGTTTAACCTTGTAATATGTAATAACAGTGCTATTATTCCTTTAAAAATGTTACAGGGAGCGCACATAAGGTTGAGGAAATGCTGTATTTCTCATGTACAGAACTTGTATTGGTCGGATAATGTTTAGTGATTATGAATGCATCGAAATTAAGCAATAGATATAATCGATAAAGGTTTCAAAGTTCAAAAAATTGTTTGAGCTAGTGCAATTTCTCGGTATGCAACACAGCAAAATTTCTGTAAATAAAACCGGTAGTTTTAGTGGCGTCAGTGGTCAAATTTTGCCACGAGCTACGTAAAAGGAAATTAAGCTAAGGAAAGGCAACCCGAATGATGAAATGACATAAGAATTCTGTATTTTCTTGCCGATTTTCCACAGGACTACGACGCACAAGATTTAATGGATTTCGAAGACACGATCCTCCAGGGCTGTGACTCGAATCGTGACGGTAAAATCAACAAGAAAGAGCTGACCATGATTCTTCTGGCTCTCTCGAAGCAAGGCCCAGATGAGTAAATTCGCTCAGCTCCAGTCTCCCCGAAAAAATGAACATATTATACTCACAAACACACCATAAAAAAATCCTCAAAAAAATATTAACTCTACCTTATATTGCATGGACGAAGGAGTATGTATCTCAAAATCTCAAAGAATCCCAGGTTCCAAACTATGTACTTCAATTCTAAAATACAATTATTCTACATCTATACACATTACTATTGTGGTTAAATGGAGGACAGGACAGGACACTGACCTCTGCTCTCAAAATATCTATGGGGATGTAGAACCCCGTTGTTGTCACTGATGAAAATGCTACTCTCATGTTTTTGGGCTGAATTGAGTATTTAAAATACATATTTACCCTGTAGGACGTCTCTCCTTGTCCTCCTTGTAGTGCCCATACTTCAATTATCTCCAATCTACTATATACATATATCAAACTCTATTAAATGTATTAGTATTACCTACTGTATAACCAATATACAACTCTGCACACACACAAGTTACCTTATCCAAAATTCCAAATACAGTCTATAATTGCACTCAATCGATTGACTCGAATCATTATATGATACTAAATAGGTTAAACCTATACGTTATACTAGATAGACATATATATATATATATATACTTTCTCCAGGGCGCTGCGCCTTCTGGATTGAATGATAATTGCAACAAAGGAAAAATTAATTGGTTTACGGATTCCGCCGCGTGTACTTCATGTGCGTTTTCCATTAGTGTTAAGGATGATCGAATACCTGGCGAATATGCTGGAATGGTGTGTCTGTGATTTACTAATTTAAAGTTGTCACAACAGGTATTGATTCAATAATAGAAAAACTTTATAATTATTAATGATTATTGATTGGTTAAAATGTCACAAGTCAAGCCCCTGTTTCTCCAAAACCAATGCGTAATCTCTATTGATTTAAGAATTTTATGTTCTTGAAATGTTGACGGTTTACGGTTATGGATTTACGCCATTATGTAATGACAGCTTTAGGCGAGAAGGATAAGGACATACGAAACGCCGTACGTGTGCTTGATTTAATCAATTACCTACCGTGAACATTACGTGTTAGGAACTGGTATTGTTTGTGGTTCGGTGTATTCAAATAGCGATCGAAGGAGCTTTCTAATAATCACAATTTATGGTACCATTGTCCTAGAAAATAGAGCAGTATCCGCCCTCGCTTGAGCTACACGTCATGCCCTATTTACCCCGCAAATAAATTAACTTTTAATCTGCTAGGTCATTATTTGGAATTCCAATAAATTAACGTCTGTCAGTTTTCTAGGTCCAGGGTTGAAACAAGCCCAAAGGGCTGGTGATCAGTGTAACGAAATGTCGGGTGAATGTGAATCTGTATGGTGAAAGATTTGAATGCACGGAAATGAAACTAATGGTAGCAATTCTTCGTTGTCAGGCCCTGAAATATCGAAGTACAGTATGAGTGAGAGTATAATAGCAAGTTGGTGGGCGGTGATAGAGACTATGGGACACACGAAAACCCGTTGTTTGACATTATTATATTGTTAAACAGAGTAGGTAACGAATTCTGTTTGCATTCATAATATACACAGTGTGCTCTGTCGTCCGTTTCCTAGTCCTCACTATTCCAAGTTATCAATGACAGCTTATAGGCGGTTGGCAGAATAACACAAAAAGCCTTGACAGTTGAATTGAAAAGGAAAACTTTTGTTTAGTTCCCCTCTGCATCCGTATATGGGTATTAAAATGAAACAGAGAAAAAAAGTTTTTTTGTGGACGTCGGTAACAATAAAGAAGCGAACCTGATAAAAAATTCATACTCGTTTAATTCTTTATCCGATTTCAAGTAAACTTCTCATTTCAGCCTTGTACCGATTATTTACAGCCTCTTCCTCTTTTGTATTTCTGAGCTCAAACTCAAATGAAGAAGTGCGGAAACCGACCTGGCGAATTTAAAGTTTAATCTTGGAGAAAGTTGAGTTTACCAGATGTTGCATTTTGTAATCTTTTCTCAAACTTTCTCTCTTAAGCTTACTTGCCCATGGTTCCTAATTACAACAAAAATTAGCTTCTTAGCTAAATCGTACTCAAATTGAAAACTGGAATATTCGAATATTATTAAGCTTGGCATTTATTTCTTCTTAAATCCTAAGTAACAATGACAAGCAAGGGCCGGGGTTGTAAAGTTAATGCGACAGCTAGGAGCTCGCTCTCCGAACTCACAAACGTAATAAAGTTTGGGCTCCATAAAACTGTCATCCATCATCTGCAATGCAGTTTTTAGGGTTTCTCTACGGGGGAGCTGCATCTTTCGTGAACCAGATCGGGATCAGGGTTCCATGCCTTTGGTTCTCGGCTCGTAGTAGAAAGAAGCAAAAGAACGAGTTCAGATTATCATATAAATCAAAGTTGTAGGAAAGATCCCATCTGGAGATACACGTTTTGATCGTGAAAGTTGTTCTAAAAACAGAAATCTTGAACCATCACCAAGCATTACTTTTACTCTACAGATGCGTATATGCAGATTCGGAGTGGTTTAAGCCCAAGAATTAGCATAGTATTAGCCATGAACAAATGTGGGATTATCTATAACGGCTTAGAAATTCAACGCACTGTAAGGATAGCGATTTTTCAGTTGCCAACTGTGCAGATTATATGTACATAGCTCTATACTATGCAATTCTGAGTTAGGTTAGACAAGATTTACGGGCCCTGTACGCAGATCACACTGTGGAAAACGTTGTAGACCACTTTCTCCATGCTCTCCAGTGCATAAATACGACTCCAGACTCCAGCTGCTAAAAATAAGGAATAAGAAGCAATAGTACACAACCATAGAATTTTATGGAAGTGTAACGGAAAAAGCAGTGAGCAATTTCTTTCTGAGTTGTGAGAATCTTATTTCCGATTCCAATCCGAGTAAACTTCAACTCACTTTCTCTCCAAGTACATCGTCTCGATATGAATGTGCCTCATAACTTTCTCAATTTACACTCTGCATGTGTGTGTGAGTCTGCCTAAGGAACTCGAGTTCACCATAAACGAATTTGAAACTCCGTTGTTATTCCTTTTCGTCCATTTGAGTTTTTAGTGTGTGTATGAAAAACCTGGCGAGTTGTGAACTGGCGTGCATGTGTTGTATAAAATCAATACAGGCAAAAACTTTCTCTCCCGTTGAGCTAGTGGCCTCGCGGCCACAATGAATCCTGTTTCGAAATACCTGCGGAAAAGCACAATCTCCATGGTTTTCGATTTAATTTAAACTTGACAAGACAATCTGTCACATTCAGGGTTTTCCGAGTGTCGAGAGCTGTCTGTCTCGGTTAATAGGTTGAAAATGGGCGTAGGTTCTATCTAAGCTAAGTATGTATGTGCTATACACGTATTTAATTTAGCGTCCGCGTGCAATAATTACACTAAAACAGGCGCAGTTATAGAAACAATATAATTGAGAATACCAAATATTCACTATAACTAGATATAACTCAAACTCAAACCCAGGGTTGTTCTGTTAAACAATTGCTTGTAATTCCACGTAGCTAAATTTAGAATCTTCAGTTTTTTTCCTGCACGAACAGAGGATGTACTTATACCAGGAAGGACATGAATGTGGTGATATATTAAAATTGAGGTGCTAAGGTCGAGTAAATATATTAATTAATATCCACTAATTACGTGTGATAATGGTGAAGCACTAAATTCTATCTAATTAAATAAATACACGCCCTTGTATCGAATTGGTGACTATTTCCCGGAACCTAATATATCAAAATGATGTATATGGTTCGTTCAAAGGAACAATCTGCTAATCCTGTATTACACTCTCCTCAATTCTCTCCTCCAGTTATTATACTACATATTATGAATTATGAGGCTATAATAAATCTAAAAACATATTATGAAAATCCTTGGACCACACGGGAGGTCTCTCTGCCAATTATTCAGCATGACGCTGGGCATATTACCCATGAGACAGATAATTCACGGTGGTTCTTTTACACAGCTGGATTTATGGGACGCGGCAAGGCCTGAAGCGAGGTAATGGGATTTGTCAAAACGAAACAGGGCGTCAAACGTCGCTTTATTTGCAACATTCGCAGTTAATGGGTTGTTATATTACAATGAAT
Source organism: Ceratophysella denticulata (assembly GCA_034694925.1). NCBI lineage: Eukaryota > Metazoa > Arthropoda > Collembola > Poduromorpha > Hypogastruridae > Ceratophysella > Ceratophysella denticulata. The sequence goes on from JAQFYT010001197.1 coordinate 5,562, forward strand.
GATAATGATATAATATAATTAACCAACAATAGCACCCTGTTGCTGATGTTCAGTTGACTCTGAGTCAGGATCTGAGCTTAACCTTGCTGCCCTGCATTTATTGCCGAGCGGGAGGTAGCATTTTCTCAGACCCTCCTGACACCAATGATAATCTCGAAAAGGTGGGAGCAAAATGGAGTCAAACAGCCGCATATGTTCCAGTAGAATCCCCGCTGCAGTATCAACTCTTCCCTGAGACATGAACTCCATGGCTTGGTTGAATTTACCCTCTGAATTCTGTAGCGTCTTGAGACTGTTCAGAATATTCGTGGGTTTTAAGCAACGGGCACAGCGAAGGAAGAGCCCCAGGGACTCCGCCGACGTGTTGCAGAGAAAGGCTCGGCAGTAGCTGCAGCGGAAGCTGAGCGTGTCCCGGGAAAGCTCACGGAACAGCGGCCAATTGTTTTCACAAGCAACGCATTGGCAGTCGAACCAATAGCGGGATTTAAGATGGGCCTGCCGCTCTGCCCTGTCGGACTGCGTGAATATTGGACCGTAGTTCTCTGTGACCGGTTCTCCTTTGAGTAATGTCCTCACGGTTCGGACAACAACTGTGTCGTTGACAAAATACCTGAAAAGTGATTTTTTTTTAGAGAAATACATAATGTGCACACCATTATTACATTACCCGACCGCACACGATTATAACGTATGTATGTATGTATGTATGTTAAAGGAGTGAGGATAACTCAGCTGCTTGGGCCACATCTGCGAGCCTATTACAGACTGCTCCTGGGACAAACATTGTGAAGGTCGTGATTAATCGGTAGGCTACTAGGGACTCTGGGCTGCAGTTGGTACAAGATTATAACGTAACATTTACAGATAAATTGTATTCGTTCTCTAAATTGTAGCCAAGAAGACTGAGAAAAAATTTAACTTTAAATTCCCCATACAATGTCAGTAGAGCAGAGGGAATTTAGGATTTTTTCATGGGTGACTTTGATGTATGGAAAAACTGTCAAACTATTACTGCGGACCCAGACTCGAATTTGACATTGAATGGAAGAGAAAGCCTCGACTTATTCCTATTACCAAGGGAGATCAAAGAAACGCATTGCGGATCGGAGAGAAGTTTAAGGAACGGGAAGCCAGAAGGAACGGAAGCATACAAGCCCTGCCTTGCCTCGAGTCAGACGGACAGACTCAAAGTGAAAAGTTCTTTCCAGATTTAAATTAGAGGCTGATTGGAACACAGCACACGGCTTTCGAAGCATCTAATCAAAAAAATCAGGAGAATCCTAGAACACACGAGTCAGCAACGGAAGTTTGCTCTGCGTCGTTTCCCTGCCACACATACATACATGCTTAGGTTACGTACACACGTCTTGGTCGTTTCGTTACTAACTCGTTTTGGTATTTTACACGTCTGATTATTGATGAATATGATGTTAAAAGTGTACAAAGCTAGTGATAATTGGCTGATCTTATGTAAATCGCAAATCTTAGAGATAATGAGGAAAGCATGTGCGTATGCCAAAAATTCGTACCTGACGATGGCAGGGTTGCAGGAGTGGTTGAAGAACGCAAGGGTGGGGAACAGTCCGCCGCCAATGAAGCAGGACTTAGTCTGACCCGCATCCCAGCCCGCAATTTCATGAGCATTGAACTGGAGGATCTGGAGAACTCGAAGAAGAATGGTTCCCGAGAGAATTTCCACTTCGTCTTCCCCTGATGCCCCGGCGTCTTCTTCCTCCTTAGCCCCATCATTACGTCCATCCGCCGCGTTCCCAGCTGCTCCACTACCGGACTTCATTCCCTTAGGCTTGGGCTCAGATGCTCCTGGACACATTAGGGATTAGGCACAGATACGTAGGTTCACTAGAACAGCACCCACTGTCATATTGAGTGAACGCGAGCTAAATACATGGCAGTGACGTCAAGGCGAAAACGCCGATAGGGATAATTGTTCTCCGACTACTTGGACGTTGAGTATATTCAGCTGTTGATGCCTTGCATGCGACACTTTGTATCGCAAAGCCCATGTACGTAAAATATAGTGGTCGCGACAATTAAACGTGTTATCTAAGTAAATAAATCCAAGCTCGACAAAAATTATTTCTGAGGTACGAACACGTATTACGTGTGCTTGACTTTACATTGAGGATGTACTTCACATTTTAACGTTATTGACTTGTTTTATGGCGAGTGGGGGTGGGGATTACAACGATCTAGGCCTCGGACACGTAAGGATTTTGAGGCTTATGTCCAAGCTCCATTAATTTCCTATCACTTTATACTATCGCTATTTCAGTGCTAAGGCTGTAGCCAGGACACAAAGAAAGTCGTAATCGTAACTGTGGGAAACAAATAGCGACCGTTACGATTTTAAGGGTTTTCCTGAATTTAACAACCCAAGAGAAATGACTAACTGCGAGGATGAGCTATCGAGCATAAAATAACAGCATCTCTGCTGATTCCGATTCTTACCTGCAAAGAAGGACGTGCGCCTGAGAAGGGCTAACAGGAAGAAAGTCATGACGATTCGTTGAAAGACATCTTCCAGGCTTCTTTCTTCGGAGTGACTCACGAGCTTGAGTACGGCCGAAATATGATCCGCTCGATAGTCTTCATTAACATTAGTTTTCTGGACAGTAGGGAGCTGGGGGGCATGGGACAAAAGTAGGTCGTCCTCGGTCCATTTCATAACCTCGCTCACTCCGCTCTGCCTTCCATTCAGAATTACATTAGAACCTTGTATGGAAGAACACGACCAGAACTCTGATTTAATTGAGCAATCTCAATCATCTCAGCATGCGTGAGTGCCGTGTACTGCGCGGCTCCTACTCAAAGTTGTCCGGAGTTTCTGAGGTTATGCGACAATTCCGTAAGGTGATTCAGTAAAAAGAATTAGACAGTTAAAATTGGGCACCTAACATGAACTCATCAGAATCTTAAGTATAGCGTACCTTTTCATTCCCACGTATGCCATCTCAGGCCTCTTAAAACACGCTGCGTTATATAGGTTTATACATTTGCAAGTGCAAGTGCAGTTAGTAATATGAGTATCCATGTATTTTTACGAAATAAGAACCTAAATTTCATAACCGAATTGTCGCTTTACTCATAAACCCTTTTCCCAAGTTGTCGCCTTACAGGTTTCCACCGCCCTTTGTACTCGAGCTGGAGTAAAGAAACTTTTCTTGTTTATTTGCACGGAGACTGTTTGAGTTAATTAAAATTCCGTCCTATGCCTTCGTCTGTTTGGACGGGAGGAAGGAGACTGAAATTTCTTTTAATGTCATACTAATTAATTACTCTGGGCAGGTTGTCTCGTTTTTCAGCCCAGCCGTGAGCTGTCACCGTCACTAATCGCCACCTTAAATCCTTTCAAGGAAACTTTCCTGTACTTTCTGCATAGGGTCTAATTCCCATGTTATTGCAAAACAGAAAATTTCAATTATGTGCACTAATTCATCATACGGAATTAGCTAACAATGAGACTGTGCACGTATGCAAAATCATCAACTTATTTGTAGTTACATATTCACCAAAACTATTTTAGGCTATGTTTGATGTTTTTTAAGATTTCAAACGTCTTAAAAATAAATTCAGATCTGAGCGTTTTTCGAATACTAAAGAGCATATTTCGGAAATCCTAAGGAAGATTTTGGTCTGGACATTGCTGACATGTTCGTTGAATCCAAATCCGAAAATATATTTTGCTGCAGATCAGCCCGTCCTGGATTTTACCACAACGCGTCGCACCATAAGCACATTGGACTGGAATGGAATTGAGAGAAACATGTGCGGGCTTACCTGAGTCAGGACACGTAGTGCCATTAAACAGGTGATTGATACTCCAGCGGACCGAAGAATAGCCAGAATCCCACATTCATGCTTATGATGGGTTTTCCAGGCCAAGTCTCGGCATTGAGCAGAGCAGTAGGAAACCAGAGCACAATTCGAACAAGGAACCGAAGCCCATAACCTAGATACGAGCCGAGTGAGGGAGCCCAAAAAAAGAAAACAGAACAACAATAAATAACGTGAGATCAGTTATTTAGCGCCTCCTGAATAACACATCTATCCCATTTAAAGGAAAAGAGCTCACTCAGGCTCTAACTTAGGATTAGAAGCGGAGCACTAAACTAGGGCTATGTTCAGGCTATGCTGGTCCATTCAGCATTCAGCCTCGTCAGATTTCCCGTGAAATGAAATGGAGAGAATAAAATAGGTAATAAAGTAGCTCAGGACGCTTGGATTTACATTTCATAGCACTGAAAGCACTGCTGCTGATAGGCTTCTGGAGTCATTGCGGAAACGAAGGCTTTCTCCACCAAAATTACTTCACCGGGTTGAATGGTTTGGGTCGCGATGATATGTCGGCCTTCGGTTTCATTGTATTGTACGGAGAGCTTCGTTGAGGCATTTTTATACGGTCTTCCGCGTCCTCCCGCGATAGCTGGTAACGTTTGGGATTTCGATGCTGCAGAGGCATCTGGGAAAGGTTTTAAAGAATGATTACAGAACATATCCATCACGCATATTCAAAATTTGTAAATCGTAGAATTTAAAATTTGTAAAATGAGCAAATCGTGACCAATTACTTCGGACTCGCAATTACTCACCCTGACTTCCATTTAATACAAATCCGAATCCAGACTCGGAGCATGATTTTGCCAGTTTTTCCAATCCTTGTCGGACTTTCTCCAGTTTTGATGGTTCGAGATTAACAGAAGGTTGAGATAGAGCCTTTAGAGCTTGCTGAAATCGCCGGATAGCTTCTGTCTTCTTTCCCTCCCGAAGCCAGCAACGTCCCGATCTCTCGTGGAGCTTATATTGGAGCTCGGCTGGATAGCCCAGCTTGAAAGCAGCATCAATGTCCTGTTGAGCCGCCGAAGTCTCATCCAGATGAAACAAAGCCGCTGATCTGTTCGCATGAAGAACCGAGAGCTCTGAGAGAAGAGGATAAATTCTAATTAAAATTATTGGGTAAATATCTCCTCCTATATATTCCTGCATACTTTATACGAACTCAGGGAGCACAGCCGGAATACACGGCTGTAAGGTATGCATGGAATAGACCGCTACACGCTTTACCGATCTTCAGCGCAAATCCGTAATCCAACGCAAAGCCTTGGTCTTATTATAGCAGCCGCTGATAGAACTAGATACGCGTTTACAAGAACGTTATTACACTCATCTGAGCTAATTTCATTTTAGGGTTGAATTTTGAGTCTGACCTCATCTGCATCTGTTACGCCCATTCTCGTCTATACAACTACCACAAACAATACAATTATGGTTACCGGTTCCAAATTATCAATACCTACGGGCCGTCAAAACGATTGACGCGAAAGTAGATAGAATTACAACTAGCAGTGTTTTGAAGTGTTATTCTGCTTTACCGGTGGTTTCATCAATTGGCATCCAGGCAATAGCTTGAGAATAAAGATTTAAAGCTTCTTCATTGTTTCCACTTCCGAAGGCTTGATTCCCCGAAACCTTCACTTCAAGAGCTTTTACTTTATTTTTACGAAAGTCCCAATCCGTGTTCTCTTCAGCTAGCTGGAGTTCTGCCTCGATTTCCGCCCGAATCCCAGTTTTGTGAGCAAGGTAAGTGAGGCGAACGAGGTCACTCTCACCCGCCTCGAGCTGGGTCTGGTCTTCAGCCGATAGCTTTGACCAAAGCGACTGACAGAGCTCCTTCACGAGGGACGGCTTCTCAGAATTCTGTCCTAATGTCAACATGTTTGTTTGCTGTTCCTGATCGCGTCGAGACTGGAAACTACCTCGGGTTTACTCAAAGCCTCGCAATATTTATTATTAACTTCAATCCAGGATTGAGAGGCCTTGTTTGACCCTGTTCGAATTCAGGTGCAGGTTCCTTGTTTTGTTCCTAACGGAAGTGGGTTGTCTGGAAACGTGTTCTGGTGAAAGAGAAACTCCATATATGCACTGATCTTGAGAGCTTTCTAACCGGCTTCCTATCCGTCTACAATGTGAGTGCGTGGCCGATGTAGCCGTGATCTAAGAAAAGCGATGAATATATCGAGTAGCGCTGTAGCACATATGGCAAACTACATATTCGTGTACAAATGCGTTCGAAATGGACGGAAACTGAAAGCGTGAGTGTATGTACCTCAGAAGCAAGAATAAAAAACCCAAAGATGTGGGTTCGATCGGGACTCTGAATCCTGTTATATTTTTAGAAGTTTCTCTAAACCCGAATGCTGAGTTACACTTGCACGTTTCTAGGTTTCAACATGGCTATGGTTAATACGGACTTGGCTATAATAAAAACATACTTCCAATCCTAAATGATTTGTAGACAGATGAATTAGAAGTGTTGTAAAGAGCGCCTTGCTAAACATCTATACCAAAGGCAAAATTATGATAATAACATGACTAAATATTTAGATCGCACACTGTCGCGTGTATTCGCTCCCAGCCCCGTAATGTATGATTGGCTCTTGGTTTACTAAGTATAGATTGAATAATTCAGATATTTCGGTATTGTGTTTGCGATTTCATGTTCTTAATCTATCCTTTAGCACGGAGCACAATTAACGTTCCAGCATATTTTAACTTGTTTCATTGAAGACGACGGAAAAGCCAAGCTGAGAAAATCATTGAAATAGACAGCTGGATTTTAACCCTCAATCTTCTTAAAGTTTGCTAAATTGACACGAAAGTGATGGTTTAAATTTATTCAATTCATCTATAGCTTCTTGAACCAGCCTTGCGGCATGCAGTGCACAACCCCAAAAAAGTGTCACGCCAGATCCACCATGTCCATAGTTATGAATAACCTGTTGAAATGGCACAAAGTTTTGCAGATTATTCAGTAGTTTTCCTAATAAAATCTAAAATAACGTACTCGAAGAGACTTCTGTTCCCCATGAAATCTCAATGTTTCAGCTTCCAAACGAACAGATGTTCTTCCAGGTCGAAGTCCGACCCAATGACACAATATGTTTGCATCCTGGAAAGATAAATACAGGAATTTGATTTATTGGCTTCTACATAACTTGGATCTGAATGACATAAAAATATATGAAATTGATTATCTAACTTTGAGACTCAGGATGAATTGATGACATCCGGATTTGATAAATTGTGCGTCGGAGTCTGAAACAGTGAGATTCCAATCTCCTTCCTGGCGTGTTCCTCCCAATACGACGTTCTCTTGACTGGAAACATTTACATACTTTATTCTATTATCTTGTAAGGTCGTGAAATTGAAGCAAATTACAAGCGATAGTGTTATAATGCAGTATTTACTTCGGAATGATATAACGTGCATCATCGTCAATGTCAAGGTATCCGTGGAGAATTCCAGGAGCTTGAACCTATATATATTTGAAAATCTTCAATCATCAGGTTTTCTCTAATATGCGCATTTGATAGCTTATGGTAGCAAAAATATAGGGTTAGGCGCTATGAGAATTTGAATAGCAACAAAATGATATTGGCTTGGGGCTTGTCACCTAATATGAGAGATTCAATTGCAGTAATTTAGGTTCAGGTTGGCAGGTTAATTTCCTGTCCAGCTAATGGGACTGACTTTCTCATCGAATCGCAACTCAAAGTTGGATTTTGATTATCGTATACATATTTAGTACACTTGAAATTCTGTCACGTATTCGTTTAGATAGGTATACGAATTTCGCGCACTATCTTATACGCCCATATTATTGATTTATATTTCCACGAACAAATTCAGTATATGGTAAACAATGGCCACCATCAAATACGGCAGAATCGAATTGAATGTAGCGCTATTTTTATTTTCCCCAGCAAAACATTAATTGAAAACTAGTGGATACAATATTGTAGAATGTAATTGTAGGTTAAAATTCGTGAATATTCGTTGTACAGTAGAAGAAGAAAACAGAGTTTTACAGTAGGTATGTGTATAGTTGAAGTGAAACTCACCCGCATCACTTGTCCTCGAATAGGCCGAACTTCCGAGTCTTGGACCACGTTGAAGGCTTCTACTCCCGTGCAGTGAACCACAATATCAAATTCTTTTATCAAACACATCAAATTCGTCACTTTCCGTTGGACAACTTTACCTCCAGCTTTCTTAAACTGGAGAAGCAAATTAGGGAGCAGTGTTCGGGGCTCGCATGTGAAAGTCGTAAAAGCAAAGGCTTTTCTACAAAATGAATTAAATAAATATCTATTGATTGATTTGAAGATTAACACGTATTAAAAGTTAAATTGTATTTTATTTGAAAAAAGTTACTTGATTCCAGGCTTGTTGACACGTCGAATCTCTTCAGGCGTCATTTCTCGGAAACCGAACACAGTGTCTTTCCATTGTGGAGTGACAAAATTGGGGTTAGACGTGAAGTAGTAAATTGGTACCAGCGAGATTCCTAACTCTCCACCCTCGGGCGAACTCCAAAGTTTGAGTAATAATGCGAATGTATCACTGGCCCATTTCCTGGGAAGTAGAAATTCCCGGCGATTACATATGTTGATATACATATGAGAATGTCATTAAAAATATCTGTACTCCATGAAAACAAATATATAAATCGAATACACTACTTACTATTCTTACATTGTTAGTGTCTGGTCCGTATTTCCAAGTAGATAAGGTTCCCACACCCCTGCAGCTCCGTCTCCTGTTGTTTCCGGAGAAAATTTTTCGCTTACGAGCGTTATGTCAATTCCTGGAATTTTTGACTGAATTGCAACAGCTGAACCCATGCCAATAATTCCGGCCCCCACGACTGCTACTTTCACCATTTTATTAGCTGACGAATCTTGACAGTATTACTATAATAGTATTTTAACAATGTTATAGATAGAAATAATAACGACTCAAGATTGATCGGATCTAGTGGGAATGGCTAATGTTTCAACTGCAGGTACTTGTAGATCGATGTCATGAATGTTAACATTCTGAGCAATGGCTTAAACTTAATAACTGGTAAAGAGTTGATTACATTGCACGCGTTTTTATGCAGTGTAATGTGTTCATCTTACGCAATCAGGGTCATGAGTCATGACTCTTCATGCTACGTGGCTAAAAGCTATGTATTAATGACATTATTATATATATAATTGCCAGATGTCGATCGGTGAGAAGCCATTTTCTACGATCGACCAACCAACTAGCTTCCGCTTAGTAGATCGCAGGTGTCTGAAGCCCAACAACTTTTCTAACAAAGAGGTACTACACGGTTGTCGTCACGTGAACTTTAATTTCAGTAATTGGTCAAGTAGAGAATTGGAATTTTATCGCTGGATTTTTGAATATGGCCGAATCAATTTGTTGCTCAATAACTTTACCAAGCAAGCAGAAGTATGTCGTCAGGGTCACTTTAACTTTAGTGGTTGGCCACGCAGAGTATTGAAATTTTTAACGCGGGTTAAGTACGCAATAAAGGTGATTCTGTATGAGTCCAAACATGTGTACAGAATGCAGTGATCCTGTTGTCAGGGTTACTTAAATTTTGGAAAATTTTCTATTAATCAAGATAATTGCGGGTTGCAGTAAAGTCCAACGACTTTTTCCAACAAAGTATGTGCAGTACGATGTATTGATTAGTTCTGAAGACCTCTTCGCTTAAGCGGGGGTATCAGGCTAGTTAAGGAATAAGGAATACCACAAAAATTCAAAATATGAGAATAGCCTTAAGAAAATTGGCTTGAGGGAAAGATGCGTTTTTTTGTTGGATGAAGCATAAATGCATTTCGTAGGAAGTACGTGAGGCCGAAGCCACCCCTTCTGCTTCTTGGTGCTATAACTGTATGCTTTGTGCCGCTGCAGTATTTGTATTCCTGGAAGAGCAGAAGTTCTTGGTGGAATATGGGAGATGCGAAGAAGGGTTTGGCTTTCAAGAAACACTTTTTATGGGCGGATAACCTTTCTGACATCTCTTTTCCTTAATGATCATGACAGATCAGTTTACACCTGTGACTCTTTATTTTATGAAGGATTCAACGCGGCAGTGGAAGAATATTTCACTTTTCCTACCATAGCTTCCGTGTTCTTGCCCGTAAATGGAAATAGAAGTACGTGAACCTGTAAAGATGTTACTATCGCCGAGTTTTAACATTACACTCCTTATCTCCGAGGTTTCCATAAACGAGTTTCAGGATTCTAATGATTTTTCGAAAATTCAGTCGGGAAACTCGTTGAAACAGTCGAAAAACACCGGAAAGTACCTATAAATAAGTATTTAATGCAATTTTTAATTTTATTATTATAAAAAATTCCTTGTACGGTATTTACATTGTGGCTTTTGAAGTATCGTATCAAATCAATATATTTATTTTCGTAATCTAGAGAAAAGATTTATTACGAGTGAACCTCTGTTTCTGCAAGACCAGAGCTAATCGAGCTCGAGCCTTGATTTGTCTCACTTCTTCCTCAGCCCTGGCATAGGCCTCTTTGAGGGTAATTCCATCCGGGACCTCAGGTACATCGTACTCAGTCGAAAAATCATAATGGTGGTAATATTCCAAACTCACATCGGGCCTTCGTCGACGTTCTGATTCCGGATATCGGAATCTTGTCAAATTCCGCATGTATTCATGCCTTCTGTGCTGTTCATATTCTATCGTTCCAAATAATGGTTTCCCTAGAAATCGTAGTTTCACGCACGAATTAATTAAATAATCTGCAAAACGTCTATACCAAAATTCAGTCTATTTAAATATACTACACGTATTTATTATGAAATACAAAATTCTGTCTTACCAATAGTAATACACGATGTATTTAAGAGTGTCAGAACAAGAAACACTGTCAAAGTTCCCATCTAAAGTACTCAGTCAGTAACACAGTAATTTTAAATTATCAATGCGTCTCCGTTCAAGTAAAACAGTAAAAATAAAAGTAGGCCAGGGATTTATTGGATATTGTATTATGCATACATATGTACAAATACATTTGACTGATGAAGCCGAGACTTCAAACGGGACTTGATTTCTTGGAAAAGTTTATTGTTATCTGCCTGCATATTCGTAGAAACGTTCCTTGTACCGGATGGTACCCACGAGCAGCAGTGGTATTGGGGCTAGCCTTATAGCCAGCAAATAAGCATTTAATATGCGTCACTAGTATAAATACCTCTCATGAATGTGATATGACCACATCATATATAATATGTATTTTATGCTACATATTCTTGGTGCCTACGAAAGTACACCACCCTAGAAGTCGAAGATGAAGAAATATGCTAGTTAGAGACGTCTAACACGTCTTCATGATTCTCCTGAATAAAGGTGATGAAAATAAATGGAAGTTTTATAATTGCTCATTAAACTTCCGGGAGTCTTCTCTTCTCAGCTCGTGCAGCTTACAATAGAAATATGAATAGTATGCAATGCCCTGCCAGTTCATTCTTTGCATAGAAATCCCAAGTTTTAACAAGTTTGGAAGTCGACACTCCAAGTGCCTCAGTTTGAGGAAAGAATTCCATGAATAAGAAATCCTATTTATTATTATAACTTCACTTCAGTCTGCTCCACTGAAGGAGCTGAAAACTAGTAAAATCCATTGTGTGTGTGCAGAGATCTGCGAAGATATTTGGCGAGGCATGCATGCGAAAGTCTTATCATATTTAGCACTTTCTCCAGAAGTTCCACATTGCACAGTGAAAGTCAGATCAGGTTATGATAGGGAACACACAAAGTAGAAACAGAAACTGTTTGTGTGTTTTTCACACTAAAAAGTTTAAGGTGGGGCGACAATTTAAAGGCAGGCTGACAGATGGGTCGCCTTATGGACAATTCGACCTTCCAAAAACTGAGGATTCGGGGGAATCGTCGGTAAACCAAGTGTACAATTTATAATATCATGATTTTATCAAAAAATTTTGGTATGAGCAAAAAGCGTGAGAGAGCAAATGAGATTCTAGTGCCTCCGCTGCTGCCGTAAAAGAGGCAGAAGATTAATGTGGTTCTAAGCGTGGACCTATTTATTTTCCTTATTCTCTGCCCCGCACCCAAAAAATTCACACTCTTTGGGCACCAGATGAGGAGGACACATATTACAAAGGAGGACTTTTATTACAAAAGATTCGGAACGAGATAAAAATGAATGGGTGGAAGGGGTGACGGGGATGCTCTACTATTAGACGAAGACGCTTATAAGCGTATATTTGTGCAGAATTCCAGATTCCAGTTTACTGGCTCCTGCCTAGCCCTGTGCCCTCGTAATAGACGGCTGTCATTTGTCATGTCTGGGATTTGGAATTCATTTCCTTCTAGTTTTCCTCTTAAATTCGTTTGAACGTTGAGGAAAGTAGGGCAAAGCCGAAACTTGGAAATGAGTATCCATCATTTTTTGTCTGA
>JAQFYT010001198.1:0-17859 GCA_034694925.1 Ceratophysella denticulata
AGGGGTTCCGAGACGAAGGCTGATGGCAATTCGGATTGCAGCGTTGTCGAGCAGGGTTCCAAGGTTTGGGCTGGGGAAGGCGGACAACCAGGCTCCAGACTCCTTCCTAGGGCTAGCAAAAACACGAGCCAGGTCCTCTGGGGTGCTGGCGGATTCCATGAAACGGGCGGACTGTTCTTCGAGGACGGGGATGGACGGGAATCCGTTAAGCATGGAAGACACGGTGGCGGTAGATGCCATGTAGGCGGGTAATGATGAACTTTGAGCAGATCGGAAACCGACACCCCCACGGGCAACGGGTAAAGATGCCTGGAGCCATCCAGCGGTACGTTGCTTATTTTTTCGATCCCTTATACTATACTGCAGTCGCAGTCATCACCGGAATTTATGATTACAGCGACGCTGAATTGACATCCGTCGCTCAAATTTCCCATGCAGTGGACTCGGATGTAGCTCATATGTAGCCAAGGGCGGCAGGTTTATCGCTAGATAAGGGCAATTGGGATTTAGCTCCCGCGCTCCCGTCTCGAGCCTTCTGCCCGAGATCTTTCACTTGGTTTTCAGCCCGCGTCATAGCTGGCGTTAAAGGCTTGATTTGATTAGCCGTTGATTAGGAATATGGAAAAGGCTTGTATCTAAATTCTCCGCTAAATATTCTTTTTTTAACCGCATTTTAACTAAAATTGTAAGATCTGGCTTTCTCCGATTTTTTGCTTTCAATCATGTAGTTTTATTTGACATGGCACATGGCCCAATCAAGTAATTTCATTTACAAAGGTAGTATACGCGCGCGGCGACGACTATTTAGTCATCGGTTACAAAGTACAGAAGAGATATAAATATAAACCTTTTTAAGGGTGTATTGGTCAATATTAGTTTTAACAATGTCCAAAATTTTATCGAATGAATACAACTGTGTGAGGAGAGAAGAGGGAAGGAATTTTTGCACGGAGTTCAGACAGCTGAGAACATTCAAAAACGTGACTGAATGAATCTCGTTCTCCACAGCGAGAGCACAGCCTTTCGTCAAACATACCAAGATTTATCCATTTACCATTGTGGAAAACAATTGAATAATTTAACCTTATTTGAGTGATACAATTTACGAGGTATACTGGTAGATTGCGCTGGAGATAACGTTCAGCACCAAAACCGTTGACAAGAGAGAAATAGTGAGGCATTGATGAAGAATTCTTGGCAAGGTTAAGGTCCGCCGCACCAAGGTTTTGTCTATGCTTGTGGAGAATCGTCGGTCTGAAAGAACACAAAACATTTGCAGAATTTCGGTTCCAGACATTTTCACATCCTACTGAACGTAATATGTTTTCAATTTGCAAGCACCAACTATACTCATGTTCTGGGAAAAGAGTAGATACCCTACGTAGTGCACTGTAAGAATTGTAGAGTAAAGAGTTTTTGGGATCCGATATGCTATAAAATCGAAAATACTATAAAACTTAATGTAAAATTGGGAAGGATCCATCTATCCAATTCATTCATGTTGATCCCGTTTCCCCCATCCTCCATATTAAAGTACAACGTTACAACTATGTATAGATATGTACGTTACATGTGCATGTTTCTTGTTTTTATTTTATCGCTTGCTCTTATATGACTTAACTTTGCTGTACATTGAAGGACGAATGGCAGTTAAGTCAAAGCCAAATAACCGACTGAATATTAAAGACCAGGTTAGTTCTACTACTGGACTGGACATGTACCCCGCAATTCCAGAATACAGATTTATTTACTCGGGTCTTTCAAGGCAATAAATATGTTCAGAATTTAGGAAAGAAAACGGAATGGCTCGTAACAGCCATATTTGAAATATTGGGATTTATGTGTCAGTTTAATTTTTGCATATTTCGCTGCTGTGACGCAATTTCCAAACTAGTCATGGTCAGACAGATGATGATAGTAGTTCAGCCCTACATTTTAAATTTAAAAAAAATTAAATTAAGGAGGATCTTTGATATACCTTGCGGCCAATCAATTTGTGTTCCAACTAGAGTACAGAGGAGAGGCATCCGGCGTACTTTACAGGAGTGTCCACGATTGATTTTATTCAATCTCTCCCGACCTGTGTGTTTCTCAACACCAGGGAACAACCCTCTGCACTCAGTTAGAACGGTAGCGGTAGGATGAGAACTTTATCGTTAACTAGGCTTTATCAACTGTAAATCGCGAGTACATTGTATTCGAGTTTATTATATGTAAAGATAGATACATTCACATAATTAACTGGTAATGTGCATAAATTATACCTCACTCTTCAAAAGTTTGATGCAAAAAGGCAAGGTAGGGTTCAGGGCCAGTTCATCAGGTTTAATTTGATTTAGGCGTCAACATAGAGTTTAACATATAAAATGTATATGTATTTGGGGATACTGTACTACGCTTATTTTGACACACCCAGTCTCTACGAGTCTATAACTACATAAATTATTTATATTTATTTATTTATGATAAATAAATAAAGTATTCACAAATCATGAGGATATAGTAAAAACAGACAGAAATGAAATACAATTTAACAAATCATGGAGACGATGGACGAAGTAACAATGAATATTTTATTGTACTACATAAATGTATCTTTTGAGAACTCCTAAACTCGGAAATTGATCAAAACAATTAAGATTAATTGACAATGTGACTTGTGACACTTCTTATTTAGCTTCGACGTCATTGAACAAGGCAGCTTCTAAAAATATAATTGAAACTGATTTGATAACGACTATAATTAGATGGGTAACCATTGATTCGCTAAAACATATGTATAATAATCTTAAGTTGTGTCATGAGTTAGATCGGGCATACGTAAGTTCGGTGTTATATATTGTTTATGAGTCAATACACGTCGTACTTTTTATCGAAACGGTTAAAAATGAACACGATTTAACGGTTAGGTAAAAAAATACCAATTTGGTGGATTCTGAGAACCAGAATTACGTTTACCCTGAACGTGAGTTTATTATGTTTTTCTCAAAAAAAAAAATCCAGAAATGTGTTTGAGCAAGGACGCTTCCCAGGAAACATTTGTGAGTGTAAATGTGGTGGGTTTCACGTGGGAAAGTGGGACCATAGTGGGAATGAAAAGTTCTTGGGACAAACGACAGGGGCCATACGTATGGCAACGGTGGGAATGCCCACATTCAAAACTGTTTAAACTCGATCCGAAATGCTGCATCTTAACCACTTCGGATCGTCGGGGGTAAAAAACCGTGCAGTTTACCCATTGCTAAGACCGCCTAATATCCGTGGGCTAGCTGTAGGAAACCCAATGCGCACTAAGCATGGCAATGCGTGGAAAAAACAACCGCATAATACCTGTGGGTTAGCTGTGGGAAACGTCATGCGCACTGAACATGGCCATGCGCGGAATCATACAGACAGAAGCCGAGGCGAGGGAATGTTCTAGATCATTTTTTTGTGCCCACGCTTCTCCTAGCCGAGTTCAAGTTCTACTCTGTCAACGGCAAATAAGAAGAACCCTGCCTGACAATGTATTGTGTTGTTGAGTTCCTCAAGGATAACTCGGTCTCCTCCTCGGTCGTACCCGTGACATGGTTAAATCAGACTAAGAATTCATGTAAGTGACTGGTTGGTTACGCAGGACCTATAACTAACCTAATCCAGAACCCGGAGACACCTTGGAATAAATGGGAGGATCTTTCAGTACGATGCTTGGCTGAATCACGTAAGAACATGTTTGATTTATTTAAATATATCATTTCTGCATTACGCTTTGATACGATTAGCATGTTAAATAGCTTCTTTCCAAATTCCAATTGACGATTTATGAAGCTGTGCGCTGTGTACATCAATTGAAATCAAAATTTTGAAATGCTTACAATACAAACAATTTACAGTAATATTAGGAATATTTTTTTTAAACCTGATCCCAAAAACATTACTTCACAGTTTAGTCGTGCAAATAATCATGTGTTTATACAGGGTTTGAAAGAACCGTAATAACTGCTCTGGCTCAACTCAAGTAGGACGTGACGGAGTTTCTAGCACGCATTAATTCAAACCAACAAATTGACGATGTTGACTTCCCAAGCATTCCAAATCTACCAATCTCAACCACTGAAGATTTAACTGAATTTGAGTCCTGGCTCAGCATTGAGGAATTAAACGTGAAATTATTGGTAATAGAAAACTCATCGGCATTATAATTTCCATTTTTAATTATTGTACTGATCTAATCGGAGTGTCCGCGCATTTGTAGGTGCGATATTGTGCTTCTGTTGGAGGTCGTGATTCGTCAGCTGTAGTTAGAGGAATACTATCAAGAATTTTTTCAGCTGGATTAGCACGTCAAATAAATGTCACTGGTGTTGGTGGAAAGGACAAGTTTCAAGATTTGAAATTAAGGGATGTACTAAAAGTGAGTATTTTAAATGTTGTAATTCCCACATAACACGAATACAACCTATTGGTTGACAAGTAAATTTTAAAAACAAAAATTCAAATTGCAGAAGTGACAGGGAAAACCAGGTATCCAAGGATTTCACTGAATTTGATATCATCAAAGTTGTGCAAAACTGGTTCAAAAACGCAAGGGACCTGAACGGAGGACACACGGAGAGGGAGAGGGGGCGTAAGAATGTACAGCCAACAACCAAGAAACGGAGGATAGCCAATGAAGTGGAATCATAGTTAAATGGTATTTCCAACTATAGCTCTGGTCCTGATTATGCTAATGAGGTGGATGTATGCCAAGGTATAGAATCTCTGTCCACAAATAATTTAGAATTATCTGACACAACTATTTGTCACGACCTAAAGGTGCAGAATTTTGTACAAAGTGAGGCGTTATTGAGGAATCAATTTGCCAAATCGTGTTTGATAAAGTTTGTCATATTATTGAAAAAGTTATACGGTTTTATTTTATCTATATACAATGTACACAGTTTGATTCATTTAGCTGATGATGCAATGCAATTCGGTAACTTGGATAACGTATGTGACTTTGCGTTTGAAAATTTCCTACAAACTTTAAAAAAGATTATTAGAGGTCAAAAACTACAACTTGAACAAGTATTCAATAGAGTTTCTGAAATGGAGAATGGCACGTTAGGAAGTCGGGTATGGAGTCCCCCAGTTCGAGTACATGGTGCAATAAAACCAAAACAGGGTAGATGCTATAAGTATATAGACAAAGCTTACACAATAACAACCAAACCTGGAGATAACTGTTTTGTATCGAGGGACGGCTCAATCTTATTAATTAGAGGAATAATTTGTAATTTAGGGGCTCATGATTTTGAGTGTGTGAAGTATCTAGATCTAGAAAATGTACCTGGTTATCCATGTAATAGTACTTCTCTTAACATATTTAAGCTAGGCCCAGCAAAATCAGAGGTGTGTACTGTGAGTTATATATGTATACCAATGTTAGCTTCTAAATAACTAAGTTGAATTCCTTATTCGTTGTTATTTTAACCAGATTGATCTTAATTCCGTAATTTAATATGCATCTTTTGAGTATATTGAAATAAATATGATTTTACAACATACCTATGCTGCGTTGCTAGTTGTGATTTTCATTTAAATGAAGTTTGTGAGAATTATAGCATAATATCAGAGGCGGCTCGTGGTGGGTCAATTACGGGAAGGTGGGTGGGAACGCTGCTGGCTATGTGGGGGATTTAAGCGGGATCGAAGCGGGTATACAGTGGGATACACGTGGGATTGTAAACCGACGCTAGGTATCCCCCGTGGGCAAACCCTTGGAAATACGTGGGATATGATTGGGGGAGTTCCCACGCATCGCCGAAGTGGCACCTGCGGCCAAACACACCGTTTTCCGTATTATTGTGAATTATGCGTGTCCCCGGTGGGCCCCATTGAATACCCACCGAAAATGTTTCCTGGGTTTGGAGCGCTCTAGGAAGACAGACTGACCGCAATTTTAAGCAAATAATCATTAACGTCTAACACTTGTCCAAATCGGTTAAAAATGATGAAGCTATACCGCTGGTCTCTCCACAACTCTCATCGCTTTTAGTCATATTTCAAGTCGTAGCATGAAAAGAGAAAAAGGCGTTTGGCAATTGTTGCAATTTGGAAGAAATTTGAAGAACAATAAAAAGTACACCAGTTAACTAGACTAATATTTTGCATGTTTTAAATATTTTTCATAAATTTTGAAGTAAAATTTGTTTGCCAAACTGAAATCAAGATTGTGCGAATCTAGTCTATTTTTTGTTACCACATAAACTCAATTTCAGAATTAATATTCGCCGCATTAATTGTATTTTTCATTTAAAGCGATATTATGAGTGTTTTATCAAAATATTAATTAAATTCAAAAAAATTAGGCATATCTCTTCATACTAACATTTAGACTTCAATTTATTACTATGAAATATATTCGGAATCTCCGTTGACCGCAGTACCGGAAAAAAGTATTTTAATTAAATAAATTAACTTACTGCTGCCTCACTCTTATTTTCAGTGTGGTTTACAGGTCAAGCATCCGAGCTAATTGAACAAAAGAGTTCACGCACAACACGGCTATAATTATTAGTCTTCTTTAAACCAGTGAGACGTGTCCGGCAAAGCGAAACTCAACGGAACCATTTTACTCCCAAAAACTGAATTGCTTCTATAATTATGGCGTGTGAATCTTCTTCTGTGAACTTAGCAGGCATTATATTTAGGGGCTACCTTGCCGGCTGCTTCTGCGTAATTGCAATTATCGGAAATCTATTATGTGCAATTGTTTTATCTTCCCGAAAAATGCGAGCATCCCCTGTGAACCGAATACTTCTTACCCTCAGCCTCTCAGATTTAACTTTCTGTGCAATAAATATATTTGAAACAGTACCCAATGTGTTTTACTCATACTACTGCTTGAATTTTCCAGTTTATCAGTTTTTCATTTACCCTTTATCAGAGCCTTGGTTATTTCCGATTAGAGTAATAGGTAAGAGGGCATACGTATTTGGTTATTTTATAACTAAACATTGCACCATTAAATAAACTGAATATTCTAAGTTAATAGATGTTTAAGTCGATATTTTTCTGTCATTTTGTTCACAGCTCAAGTGACGTCGATTTATTTAACCGTTCTCGTGAGTTGCGAGCGGTATCTTGCAGTGTGCCGGCCTTTCGCTGCCAGGACTTGGTGTACACCGAAGCGATCCACAATTTGCTGTATTTTTGTCGTTATTTTTGCGACTTTATATACTCTTCCGGTTTGGTGGGAGCAACGATCAGTGCCAAATATAGCGAATGTAACAGATAAAAGCGGCAGTCGAATATTGTACGAGGGATACGAGGTCATTGATACGGATCTCTCCCTTAATGCCAATTACTACTTTTACTACTTAAAATGGGGAACATTTTTGGTATTTCGGCTTGGGCCCTTCATCAGTCTTCTCATTTTTAATGCCTTTATTTTCAGAGCGGTAAGAACACGATATGCATATATCGTTGCAAGTACTTATTTAAAAAAATTAGTAATTAAAGAATAAGTATTTATTAAATATTTCACAGGTTTTCGAGATGAATAAGCGACGAGAAAGCATGACTCAGTCCCAGGCACGAGATGTGTCAATAACGAAAATGCTGCTCTCCGTTATTTTGGTATTCCTCCTGTGTAATGGAGTCAAGATTTATGTATACATTTTTGATCTGGTCAATAGCGACACATTCATCGAAGTTTTATCAGATTTACTCGTCATCAGTAATCCTACGTTCAATTTCCTTATTTATTGCCTCTTTAGCAAGGAGTTTCGCAATCAATTTATAAGGATAATTTTATGGAGGTTTTATACCCCGCCACCACAGCCAATGACGCAAATAACGCGTTCAAATTTTCAGAGCAGAACAATATCTTCGGTTTAAAGATTACGGATCATGGGTCGCTCGAGGGATGAACAAGTGTTAATTTGAGGTCGCCCAACTGACAACTTCTGTAAACAGGTCAGAGCACATGGTTTAAGTCCTCGGTTGATTTATGGACAATACCAGTTCCAATAAATGTCAATATTTCGTCCATGCGAGCGAAGCTCGGTATTTTGCTCGTTTTTATTGAATTCTTATCGTCTTAAGGATTTTTACAAAACAATATAGTTGTAACAATAATTATCTGTACAAGCTCTACCAAAGCAACATTCTCTCTTGAAAAGGTTTAATATGAACATAATCTTCCAATCCAACATTCTGGAAGTTGAGATGACCACTTTGAGTCTCTAGCGGACTTATTGGCATCCATCTCGCATTTCTTCTGCCACTGATTCTACGAAAATCAGTAGTCTTCCTACAATGCAAGGCTTGTCTCCTTGTCCATCTAGTCGATTGTGGATCATATACTTTTGGAACTCTGTTTGGACCAGTAATTATTATTTGATTACTGGCAAACTTTATAATATCCGCAATAATTGTTTTTTACCCTGTCGCTGCAAAGCTAACAATTGTTTTCACAAGCGCCCTTGAAAATTCCACGTCTGGCTGATCCACGAATTCCGGTCGTGAAATAAGGGTCATTGCCTTACCCTCACTTGCACAATTGTAGAGATACGACAATTCATCACAATGAGCTGTAATATCTGCAATAAACATGGAAGGCCTAACTCAAGATATAACAAATTAGCAGACGTTTTAAAATGCACTTTGTCATATTTTCATACCAAAATTCTTGGAAATTCCAAACATGGTGAGCATATTGAAATCCTTGCGTCGATGCGTTAGCATTCCTGCATAGACTGGCGTGTGTTGGGCAAGACCCAGAGCAGTTTCATGAATTCCGTATAGAAACCAGGAATCGGTGTAAATGTTTGTCAAATTTTCGAATTTATCTGAAGTGATAAAATCACTTCAGAATTTAAAATCATCGTTTCCAAAATAGAAATCCTTTAAATTTCGCGATACTTCCACTTTATTGTTCTGAAAAGCAAGATCAGCTTCGTAAAGAAAAGTAATTGGTGCGTTTGAATTCCAGTGTTAGTCGAGTTGGTTTAGTAGAGGCTCGTTTAGGACTACAACTGTAGAAATTTGTTTCAAAAATAGTAAGTGAGTCACACAATTCTTATTATTGGTTTTATATAACGTCGGGCATACATCCTGCATGAAAGAAAGCACCGTCCTTACGGTTTACTGTCATTAATACTGATACTCGACTAAATTGACCAGCCTTTATAATTTCAGCCGGTGGGGCTGGCAGGACTGGCTCAGACTCCCGTCCTGCGCTCGTTTCCAAAGTCGGGCCAACGGAAACATAGGATCAAGATGATAGCGCTAAATTCAGCATTCAGTAATTCAATTATCAAATAACAAAAAAGGAGTAAATTGAGGGTGTGATTTAAAGCGCCTTAAGGCCTTCAGATACTAGCCGATTTCGCGCCATTCCGTACATACAGAAATGCATGTAGGTGATTGTGTACATGCTACATTTGCCAAGCTATAATGCCTCAGCAAAATCGATGTCAAGGCGTTAATATTAATCGTAGAGACTTAATTTTGAGTACGATGGATTCGGCATGAATTGCTCTACAATATGATTAGAATTTTTTTTTCATTATTTGTCATTGGTTTTCGCAGGAGCAGTTTATCTGGCAAACCAATTTAATGTGAATAGTACTTTAAGCAGTGACAATTATTCCAAAATGTTTTTAATCAGACCCTAGAACAACTCATCCTGAATCCATTGCATCCAAAATGAAGTCCCTTCGATTAGTATTAACGATTTCAAATCCATTTTGCTGAGGCAAGTTCTTATGAGAATTTACCACTGCGCCCAAAAGTATCGGAAGGCCTTACGTTTACTGAAAAATGCTTTAAACAATTATGATTTTTCCAGATTGCTTTGCCTAATTATTTCCCAAAAAAAACTCTGCCTTATTCTAATTCTACAAGCATTATTTTTTGTTGTGTTTTAGCTTTAAGAGGTAAAGCTTTGATTTTAAATAAGACAAAAAAAAAATAACGCAGAGGTTTTTTGAACGGAGTTTAGGAAAAAAATAATCAGACAAAACCGTTATTTTTTAAGGCAATGTTTTATAAAAACTAGGTGCATCGTGTAATAATTGCAGTCCATAGATGCGAACGTGAATGCATCTATCATTTCCATGAGAAGGCAAAATATTTATGTCATCCTTGTCATAAGATCTCTAATGGAAAATGTCAAATGTCAACACAAATGAAGACGCACCCTTACTGAGGCTCAAGAAGCATCTGCAGGATGTGCATGTTGACATTTATTTGTGAAGCTCTTCACTGCGTTTTTGCGCGTGCAGTGTTACTAAATGAATGCATTTTTTCTTAATTTTCCTTGAAGTTGTGTATAAAATTTCGTACATACTGTAATCCCGACTGACATGATGCTGTCAGAATATAGCTTGCTTAATACATGGAACTAAACCTTGAAAGCTTGCGTGCCTACGTCAACATGAAATGCATTAACAAGGTCAATGTAGCAAGGGGATGAATACATTAGCTTCATTGCATACAAGTTTTGATAGAATATGGTTATGATCATCGGTTCTAAAATTAGTCATTACGACGAGCAATAAGAATATTCGAAACACATTGCTTGAAGGATTGAATTTTCTTGTCACCATTTAAAAAGCTTTCAAAATCGATATCTTTTGGGAGATCATTCCACGCGTGTATCGTCCTGTAATGGACAGATCTCTTGAATGTTTCGGATGATCGAGTGGTGTGCAATGTTTTTCTACCCCCTAGGCCGTACTTCCGAGAATCGTACAGTGACATATATGATATACCAAATTAATGCAAATTTTATGTGGGATCTAATGATGCCATTTTATTTGGACTCTTCTTGCAAGCTGCGGCCGCTGTGCAGCAGGCAGTAGTATAACGTTAAAAACAAAGATTTAGAAAACCCATCTGTTCCTGCCTGTATTGTTGATTGTACTTACGCAAGAGCCATTGTTGCTATTTTTGAGATGTCAGAGGTGCTGATGAGATTATGACGTCCGATGACTGATGAATGTAGAAGATAGCGATTGAGCGCAGCGGAAGGAATTAATTAATCAATCAACAGCAACAGCGTCAAGAGGTCCACCAACGCAACTGGCAACACCAAGAACAGCTTGATATGATAAAGAACCAAAAAATGGTTATCACTTTGAGAACTTTACACGAGGTTGGAGTTGGAGGCCCACCAGACCACAAATAAGTACAGCACCGCAGGCAATAGTAGGGTTTGTGTTTGCAGCAAGTACAGGGGACATCATAATAAGTTTTCCTGTTAAATGAAGTATTAATGTCAAATTACTTCAAAATATAATATGTATGCCGAAAATCGGGCTCTAGTATAATGCGTTCTAGAAAGTCTCGATGAGTACTTTCTAGTAGTGTATAATGTTAAATTTTAATTATTGATATTTGTTTTCGCTGAAGGTGCGCTGGATGTGTTTAATCGGCATTTACGAGTACTACATAGATATGTATATGCAAGTACGGATGAAAACATTGTGACGGGCCCTGTATGCCAATCCGGTTTCGCCACGCCTGATGAATTTAACTAGTCTGACTAGTCTGGGACGACTAGCCTAGTCGTTCCACGAATATGATTAAATTAATTGTGACATGTAGATATAGAAAAAACAGAAGTCCAAATTGTTAACCTTAACTGCTATCATTGCCATGAGCAGCGAGAAGCGAGAGTTTCCATTACCATAACCATAAGCTACTCAGATTCCAGTTTTAACCACGCGAAGAGCTTGAACTATTGAAAACAGATATCCCGTCGAGTTACCAAATATCAGGTATACGATCGATCAGCCAGCAGGATACTCGATCTCGACATCAGTTCATAGTTCATATTCCTATATTCAGGGATCATTATATATTCCTATTATCCTATTGTACACGACACACATTTCTTTTATCTGATATTTTTTATTTGTAGACTTATTTTTTGACATCTTGACCCTTGTCCAACAATAGTAACAAAATAGAGAAGGAAGAATGAACATGACAGTTTGGATACTTATAGAATAATTTAATCTTGACCTAACCTTGAACAGGAAGGAGTAATTATTACTGATCCGACTATATTGTGCAATCTGGTGGGTCGCATAGTCTTTTTTATTTTAACCCATTCGCGCAATAATACGCAACTTAAAGTTAAGATAGAAGTGTATGCAATCTCGGGATCGCACAATACAAATAGGTTGGGAATTAGCAACGCGGTTGTTTGATAAATTACCCACAAGAATTTCATTTCCTCAAATTAAAAATAAAAGTTGAACAAGAACAAGCTACTATGGTTAGTTTATAGATTCAAATTAAATTCTCAATTCAAGTTTCTAAGATTTCAAGAATGGAAACATGAATAAAGTGGAATTTAGTTGGTCGTATAATAGAGCTTACTAGTAGAGTTAATATTTGGAACTCAAATCAAGTACAACCAGAAGTTCACACCGTATAACGTACATCTCATATCCGGAGATACATCTGTAACCGTCGGGGTCGGGTCTCATTGCACTAATCACTTGGGAAGCTGGTTGAGACTACTCGATTTGGCGCGGACGGCCTGTTCAATGGTATTGAATATATTTGATAGTTCGTCCACACTAAAGTCATTCAGAATTTGTCGATGGTCTTCGGAGATCACATAGAGAAATTCTCTTAATCCTTCAAGAGTATTCTGCTCTATAACGAGCTTCAGTAGGATGAACACGATCTGAAAAAGAAAGGTATTAGCATGTAAATTCCGTATCAATATAGCGCTTACGGTTGCCAGTGCGCCCATGCAGTTAGTTCCGCGCCTATACTGTAATAATTTGACAGCCTTACTTTTGGCAGTAGAATCCTTCTGACGGCTTTCACATGACTGAATTCTTCCTCATTCCTTGGTGAAACACAATCAATGAGCCATCCTTCCGGGAACTTCAAAACAGCTAAAAACTTTTCAATACAAGATTTAAGATGGTGCTGAACAGCGTTGGTCCACCTTGACTCTGCAGACTTTGCCTCGAGTCTCTTCTTCTCGAGCAGGGCCTTATCAGCCACGGTTAAGAGATTTGAGCTCAAATCATCCAAATGAAGTCGTTCGGCCTTGGGTCTTTGAGTCAGTGCCTTTTGCCACTGTGACAGTGCTTCTTCAGCGTCCTAAATAAATATATTTTAAATCCTAATTACTTATTCCACGAAACCACAGGCCCATCAGCCGGTACCCGTATTCTTAGGAGGAGAAATGCATATTTTGTTAGTATTAGATTAGTATTCGTATAGTATTAGTTATCTTTCTATACCAAGTATGATTTGTAACACAGACATTCCCTAACAAGAGTATCTTCATATTCGTCAGAGATGGCGATCACTTCACCGATACATGTTTGGTTGATCTGAATGTAAAGGTAAAAAATAAGGACAGATAAGATTGTATAAAATAAAACAAGACAACCTACAAGTAGGCATTTATTTCTTCTTATGGCTTATGGCGGTCTTACTTCACGCATCAATTGTTTTGCCTTCAAAACATTTCCCAAGATGAGATGTTTCCTAGCAATCAGGAGGGTATACCGAAGATATGCAAGCATGACCTCCGCAGGCTCTTCCATCAAATTATAGCAGCATGTAATCCAGAAAAGCCCTTCAATGTCAAAATCTTCTTGTTCTGTTCGAAGTTTCTCAACAACTGCGATCCCGATTTCCAAGACAGGCAAATTGTTGATTTGTGCTGCTTTTAAGAAAAACTCAACAACATCCCGCTTCGTTTCCAATTCAGGGTTAACTTGCTCAGTGATTGCTGGAATTTGTCTGGATGTGGTGAGCTTATCAATGTAGAACGGAATGTAGATAAATTTATCCGCTTTCACAAGAACCTGAGACATATAAATGATCACACTCAGTACAATTACCTAAAGTATGTCTGTGTAGTAAAAAATAATATACACGTTGGCCAGTCTGTCAACGCAACGTCAACCCTTTTTTGTGATGATGAGGTTCTGGTAAGTAAACTAATTTTTACTGACCTTAATATAGGCCTCAGTACATAAGTTCATCAAATCTTCATCAAATGGAAGTCCAACTATTCCAAAAGCAAGCATCATGTGCGTCAGAAAACGCAAAACATGTCCAGTAAGCACAGAAGTATCACCGCTGTTACTATGAAGGACATTGACAATTGAAAAGTTAGGTAAAATGAACTATGGATATGACACCTTACAATAAACTAAACTAAATATCAAATATTATAATTAAATATCAAATGTAAAATAACTTACATTATGTGTATCAAACTCTGTTTGAGCGTTGGAAGTAGTCCTTCAACATCGTCAACTATTACACTCCTTTGAACCAAATAAAAAATCCGGTTCAAGTTGAAGGATAAATCCGTATCAAGCAAATCCACACTTTTCACACATTCTGCAATGGAAATATCTTGAGCCCAGTAATCTTCAGGCATCGGAATTAGTGACGCATTACTACGTCGCCTCAATTCTGTCTCGAGTTTCACATCGTATATTGATTTTAAATACGCCCATAACTACAGAGATAGGGCACATAATTAGAAATTCGCACTTTTAAAGTGACAATTCAAGTTACACACCACATTTGATGTTTTATACCTACCCGATCTTCCCAAGAACTAGCGGCATCCAGCATTGCCTGGCGATGGCCGCATAGAGCTCCAAGGGAGGCCCTCTCGTACTTGCTCAGCCCATTTGTCTCACACACCGAAAACGCAATATTCTTCCACATGTCCCGCTCAGCATTTCCAGAAATTTCAAACCCTTGTCTTCCTTCCTGGGGAGAAGAAGCATCTTGAACATTTGAAGTAAGTTCAAAATCTCTCTCCATTGTGGTTTCAAAAGGTCCCGTTTCATCATTAGGATCCATCAAAACTTTCTCTGTGTATTGATATCCGCTCATGCTTGCAGCCTTTGCGATATGTCCCGACTCGTAAAGGAATACTATAGCCTTGTCTATTTCTCCAGAACGAACGTAATAGAAAACGCCCTTTTGAACTTTTGCTTCTTCTTCCTGGTTCATAAATTGTTCACAAGAAAACCGCAATCAGCTGGGTAAAGCCCGAAAAACCAATTCAAATGCACCATGTTACTTCATCAATCAATAATTTCGCATCGTACCGCATCAAGTGGATGTACTTCCTTTCCTTGCCTGTAGCACGTGTCTGGATCCATCTGACTGATCATAGGTTTAGTCTCAGAATTAATTCCAAGCAACTTGTCCGTCTAAATAGTTTACAAATAATAAGTAACAAGTACCTAAATAACTTTCATCGGAGGTGGATGAACACAAAAAACATGAAGAGGCCATACTATGTAGTACTAAAGTTCTAGCGTATTTTCCGAACGACACACAAATGTATAAATCTTATTATATTATTACCTTCAAGGTTTCCAATGTTTGTTCCCAATTAATAAACTTTTCAGTAACGTCTGGCTCGGATTGTCTACTGTAGATGCCTTGCAGCCATTCCAAAACTATTCCCACCTTTTGAATAAAATACAAGTCATCACTTATAACTTGTATTCTATGAGAGATATTATCGATCTATTAAAAATATTGGCTTTCAACCAGGACCCACTTACTTCCTTTATTCCTCTATCAGTCTCCATAAAATGTCGCATTGCAGGACCTTCATTGACACTGTCTATCTCACCGGAATCAATGTCAACATTCATTCCATTTGTTTCGGATTCAGCCTCTGACAAACGAAAGTAGTAGAGCTGCATTATGAGTGTCCAAGTGTCATATTCCTTCTTCAATGTGTTTTGAATCTATACAAAAAGAAATCCGAACTTAAATAAAGTTTCCTCGATCGTAATTAACAAATAATATTAAAGGAATAATGAAACACAACACTTGCCTCATTGTGTAAAGACTCCGAAAGTTCAACATTGTATGACTGCTCTAAATCCGTAGCATTTCGCAGATGCTCTATCCACTCTCCTAAAACACCAAACACGTTGTATCGGGACTGCATTGTCTGCACCGACATCACAAAATTGTCGTGTAGTTCGTTCATTCTACGGCAATAATCTAAAAAAGACCACACAAAAATAAATTATTATTTGTGACTGGATCTCTTGACTATTTAACTGAACTAGGTAATCTGAAGTGAAGAAGCGCTAAACTTAGCTTAACCTGACATGACATGTAGCTGTAGCAGGCCTAACCTCAACATGTTCTTCGCGCGGAATTTCATCTAGACAGATTGTCTTGATTTTAATGTTCTAAATAATCCGATATTTTAACCCTTTCAGATACCTATATAGAGCTTAATAACCACCATTTGCAAATTGTAGCGTGGAATTTACTTTTGCGAATTTCTAAATTCATTGCGTAATTTAATTTAGGGTTGCAATAATAGAACACCTAGGTACACAAAAGATCACAATGGTCATAAGTCATAACAATCATAGCGGTCACATGCGAAATGGGCAAGTTTCCAACGCTGTTTTTTGCATATCACATGTCTCTAGCCCATTCGGTTCATTTTGGGTGTTGGTATTCTGCGCCCCTTCTGCGCTCCTTCTACGACGCCCCTGCGCCCCCAACATTGTTGCCAACTCATCCCAAGATATCGGATTTTTCTTAATTCGGGTTAGGTTAGGTCAAGCTTCTCCGGCGTGCCCTTCGGGCACTTCAAGAAACAGGACCTAACCTAACTCGAATTTAGAAAAATCCTCCGCGTACGCTTAGGAAAACCTAACCTGACTAATTTGATGTTGCAACAACGCTGTTGAGGGCACAGGGGCGCAGAATACCAAAACCCGTTCATTTTGTTTACCACAAAATACTATATATATCAACATGGTGCCAATCAACCCTTATTCACATACAACATAATTGATTAACAGTGTTGTCAATAGAACAGTAAACAGAAATACGTACCGTCAACCGTTCATGATTTCGTGAACTACCAAACCTGTTATAATTACTCTTACTTTGATATGGTGCATATCGTAACTACCTCGCCTATGCCTAGTCTGGCATGTACGATATGCAACTCTACGATATGCATACTCTTACTTACCTCGTCACTTGTTGCTTGTACTTAGTAATTAGATTTTGGTCTTTCTTGCTACTTTTGACTTTGTACTTGTTAACGCCAGTAGTTGCACGTTTCCGTCTGCGGCACCTACTCTCCTTTGATACTCTCTGGTCACTGGTCTGTCTGTTGACCCAAACTCAACACACACTAATAATTAGTAACCACAGACAAATGGCGCGCGCTGTACTTTTAATTTTCTCATTCGGCGTTCGGCCTTTTCGTGCACAAATCCGTAACTCCCGCACTCACTCTTTGAAGACAACCAATAAGAAGACGGGGAGGGCAAGCAAGGGAATAATAAAAGAATCGAATAGGAACAAAGGTCCGTGAGATGGAGGAACATTGAGCCCTCACATCTTTCGGCCTGTCTTCCTCGCGTCTTGATCTTCTTGAAGCAGATGTACCGGGTGACACGAAATGCTTGAACCCCTCTTGGTCATACTTCCGACTATCCTACAATGACAATACAATATGTACAATACCTATAGAATAATGTACCAAATTAATTCAAATTTAAATGCGGATCTGATGGTGCAATAATATTTGGACTTTTCCAGGACTTTTCTAAAAAGCGGCCGCTGTGCGGCACAAAATAGTGAAAAAGGTCGAATTTTTACTCTTCCAGCTATTTTAAAATGGTTCGTAACGTGTCCAGTCCAGGTTCATATTCCTTCTAATGCGTTGGCTCTGCTAAAACACACGTACACAGAAAATATATTTCTGAAATAAGTTACCATCAGTTACCCCGGCTTAACACAATGTACTAAAACTTCTTATACTTAAAATCGTAGAAAATAATCCGAACGTCCGACCGTCCGTCACGTCCTGTAAACAATTCTATCAACACA
>JAQFYT010001199.1:0-17854 GCA_034694925.1 Ceratophysella denticulata
TCTCTTTCCTCAAACTCCTGTCCCTTGGCCTCATCCGTCTCTTTCCTCAAACTCCTGTCCCTAGACTTCACCCGACTATTTCCTCAAATTACAGTTCCATGACTTCACCCGACTCTTTCCTCAAATTACAGTTCAATGACTTTAACCGACTTTTTCCTCTTTCCTCTTGGAGTTTTTCGGTCACTTATGTGTCTGGATGTCATTTTGGAAGGTTTTCGGTCACTTATCGGTCAGGAGGTCAAAATATTTCGATGAGGAATACGGCGTTGGATTCCCCACGCAAATCTATAGCTTTTGATGTATCACACGAAATATTTATTTTTTGCTCATTTTCAGTTTTTGGTAAAATGGGGGGTAGGGGGTCAAGATATTTGGGCCGTAAATGTCTTATTAGCTACGCGGGACTCAGACGAAGAGTTTGACGTATCAAACTTTTTTGTAACCCTACCCACTGTCGAGGAGAAGGCGAAAAAACGGACGGACGGACACTCCAAATTATATAGTAGATATTCAAGCATAGGAAAACTTGTAATACAGTTTTGTTGAATTCTTGAGTATCGACATGTGGCAACAACCCGTGACGGTGTTTTGGAAAGTGTGAAATGAACCAAAACAAAATGCATAAAATGGATTGGACGGAAATGAGCCTAGGCCATTTGAGCCCCGGGGTTTTTGGAACTTTTTCTTGCTTCATCTAACCTAAAATAGAATAAGATGGAGATGGAAGCCGTGCATAGGACACCAGGGACGGACCCATAAACAAGCGTGCGCGTCCGGAATTCAGAAACCTATTTTTTTTAGTCAGCGTTTATACATCCCTGGGACCCTACTTAAGTAGATTCTTACCCCTTCACGGTGTTTTGCGTAGCCAATTATTTCAATTTTATATTTCTGCGTACGAACCAGGACTTCCCAACAATGCAGACTTTCAGTGATCTTATGAGAACTGTCATACAAAGCAGGAAAAGTCCTTGTGAGGCCAGGAGGAATCGAACCCCCGTCACCCAGGTCGGAAGTTTTTACACTACCAACTGAGCTACCGAGCTCTCACATATTTGAGAACAAGACTGCGTATATTCAACAGAAATATTATTTATGAGGCAATTTATTTAGCAGTTACAGAATTCAGTAAAACTTCGATCTGTGAATAAATAAGTACATACAGAATTTAAATTTGGCATTGGGAATAGAATCTTCAAAAGACTGAAACATAGTCTTACTCAATAAGGCGTTTCATAGTGACTATAAACAGTAAACAAAATGGTCAAAAACGTAACACGAGAGCGTATGGCACAGTATTTGCTTAATAAATACTAAAAAAATGTAATATACAAATAGAAATAATATCAGTATCAGCAATACAACGTCAAGATTCTTTATACTATTTAAATCATAAATACCATACGAATAAACATGTACTAATAGAGAGCGGAGTATAATATTTCATTGTACTGGATCATTAACAATCAAGTACAGATTAAATGCATTATAAGCCAAGAGTTTGTTCAGTGTACACACTTCTAATTATAAAAGAGCTCAAGTAGGTAGCAGCATCGCAAGAATTATGACCAGAACCACTTATGTCTGTCAAAATCGTCAAACGGAGGCTTCGGCTTCATTGATGACAGTAATGGAGCGAGATCCAGCTCCACGGCCTGTTCTGGGGTAATTTCTGAAAATGGGGATTTCACGTGGAGCTGTCATTGCCACACGCCCGTCCAGAACTCCGCTTCCATGTGGACGCTGGGTTCCTGCTGGACCAGAGGGATGACTATTCAGGTTTTGACCAATGGTGCTCAAACCAGCTATTCCACCCGCAACTGCAGCAGCCGTGGAGCCTATGCTGGCTTGTATGAGGCTTGGTCGTGCGGCAGACCACCGCCGTGACCGCCGGTCCAACAGCATGTGGTAGTCAGGGTCGTATTCTGAGACCAGACAGTTTTCCACTTTATTACATGAGGTAATACAGTCGGCTCCAAAGTACTCCGCCCACTCCTCGAAGTAAATGTCCTACGCACATGGTAATTAAATGGTTAATTCGGTGATAATTTGGATTATTGAATTGGTAGGAGTTCCGCCAACAAATTCATGATTTCGGTCTATGTACCTGGAAGTCCATGTCAGCTATGCCTTCTTCGGAAATACAGGTAAGTTCCTTGGTTAACAAGGCCGGATCGAGACCGGCTTGACCATCTCCATTTGAATCTCGTTTCGATTGCGGCGACATTTGTTCTGGTGGAAATGCGAAGGAGAGACGCCGCGGTTTCGGTGACTGTGTACTCTCTAGTGTTTCACATCTGTGGATCAGTATAGAAGAAATTAATATCAATTTGTTAAATGTCTTTTAATTACAAATTATTCTACGGAAAACTCGATGGCTTAATGTTCTATAAAAGCTGATGCATCTGGTAACTGCTTTGAATCGGGAGACATAGATGGCGACATTAGTACGCATGATGCATCGCATAACAAACACTACTTTTGTATTGTCTTGGATCGTGGATGCTTCCGTTTTAAAAAATTTTGAAAAATAATCTTACGTTTTCAAGGAACTGTTTTGCATTTTTCTTCTTGAGAGTCGGCGTCTTCGAACGTCAGTTAGGAACAAACAGCCCGCGCCAATTACCACGGTTAGGGCGGAGATGTAGTAACCCGATCTTGGACCCACATGAGTATTCATGTACCCTGTGGAGCACAGTAAGCATTAACAATAACAAGTTTCGAGAAAAAGTATTTGATCCGCCGCATTGGATTAGTATGTATTTGACCTATGCTAAGGCACACAAGCACAGCCTGTGCATTATCCTCTCAAGAACTTTCTTAAACGAGGTTATTTTGGACCACAACTGAAAAACCATCTACGATGATATACAGAAAATAGGTAAGGTGCATTGATGCCAGAGATTATTGGCCTGAGTTCGGGTTTAAAAACTATACTTTCCATTTCATTCGGATTTCCTAGAGTAAACTGTCTTCTACTAATTTGGACATTTGGAACTGGGCCAAAACTATGAGTGTGTTGCCCGTATCTTGTACATACAAATATTGTATCTACAGGCTAGGAAAACCACCGATACGCTACACGACCATTCATTCCTTGCCGTTGCACATTTGACATTTTTGGAATCTCTGGCTACAGAAGGTGTACCACACCACGCCAATACTCACTAATAAGTTTTCTAGGAATTTTCTGAATAAATAATTACGCTTTTATTTTAACACTATTTACTTTTTCTAGTTACGATCTAGCGCGTTTCATTATGTACCGTTGTATACATATAGCTGCCTGTTACTACATGCTTCCTATTGCATTGGATTTGTTAAAAGACCGAGTTTTACTGAAGCTAGTAACTTAACTATGTACATATTGCTTTTGTTCTGAATGTGACATGTGACCAGATGTGTTTTGTAGGTTGTAGGTAGTAATAAATCGGAGCTTACCGGTGAGTGGGACGCCGAGGAAGAGGGGAATGGCTTGGGAGGATTGGATGAATGACCAGGCTCGGGGAAAATGCCTGGCCCGAACTCTCTCGTACGTGTACACTTTGAGGGCATAGTTGTAGGCTCCGAGGGAAAAGCCGTAGACGGAAGAGAAAATGACCAGACCATTGAACCCTTCAACGGCAGTCAGGGCCAGGATAGAAATCCCACAAATAACACCTGACATCTGCAAACAAATCACACATTGTCAATGGGCACTAAACGAAAAAGTCCAGCACTAAAATGAATTTTGGATTACACTCCAACAAAGCACATCATTGTGTTGTACAAAACCCATGTACATTCTGCATTCTTATCCTACCTGACACAAGTACTGCTTGGAGACCCGGCACTCCTGATTCTTCTGCAGCACAATGAGACCAAAGAGAAAGCAGCCGACAATCCAGGAGACGCCGACAGCCACGTGGAGCAAAACGAGAGACATGTCATCGCTGTTCTCAGCTTCACTTTCACCAACTTCGTTTGCATATTCGATGGCCTGTTTGGATTGTGCATTGAAAGTGTGATTTAAAATCAATCCTTACCGCGAAATGATAACTATTTTTAAATACCTAGTGTAGTTTAAATTACCAAATAGAACAGAGGTGCATTGATTCCAAAGGCAGTGAAAGCACAAGAGAGAATTAGAATCTGCAGCGTTTTACTACGAAGACAGCTGAAATCCAAAAACGGCGGTTTGTCATCACGTTTCTCTTTTTCCTTAACCTGAAATTTTTTATTAATCCATATAAGATGTACAAGCTCTTCAATTTCAATAATTTTACAATAGCACGATTTGAACAAACCTTTCTTTTCTGATTTTTGAGATGAAGAATGGCCCGTCGTTGTGGATGGTAGAGTGAGGCTGAGCGGTAGCAAGTTCCGAGAAAGAATGTCAGGAACAGTGAACCCGTAATTGCTTGTAACCCAATTCTCCAGCCCAGGGAACTAACATATCCATGAAAAATTGTTTATAATTCCAGTAAATAATTTATTTTCGATAATACGTGAAATAAATGATAGAAAGGAATTCTGAACTTACCCGATGGCAGAATGGATTGAGACGGACATAACTAAAATGCCCAAACCCGAACCGGAAACAAGAATGATTTCTACCAGC
Organism: Ceratophysella denticulata; assembly: GCA_034694925.1. Lineage (NCBI taxonomy): Eukaryota > Metazoa > Arthropoda > Collembola > Poduromorpha > Hypogastruridae > Ceratophysella > Ceratophysella denticulata. The sequence goes on from JAQFYT010001199.1 coordinate 4,601, forward strand.
TCTCGTTTCCTCTTGAAGTACTGACCAACCATTAAGGATGAAGCATCCCTGGTGAGGCCCACCCCCACGCCTGGATCAGGAAAAACACGTAATGATTTGTCCCATTACAACTATGCACAAATCAATCATGTCAGTTGGAGTAGGGAACTTACCCATAAACACGCCATAGCTTAGGAACAGTTGATGAAATTGAGAAGCAAATGAAGTAAATAAACACCCGAGTGATGCTACAAGACCTGGTCAGCCAAAAGGAGAACAATGCAATTTCGGTCAGTAAAATGTAATAAATTATTGCTCGAGTAATTAATTCCGATTACGTACCGCCAAACACGGCTGCCAGCCTCGTGCTCTTTCGTTTGCATATGGATATCCAAATTGGAGACAGGAACAATGAAACTCCCACTGAGGCTGCTCCAAGCCAACCTGAGAACGAATAAAAAGTAACAATTAATTATCGCTTTTGCAGTAATCAAGAACCTAGTACCTACCCAAATTAGTTAAACATTATAACACAGAGCTTATATATTTAGCTATACCGAACCGTATTCCAATTGAAACTTTGCAAAATATGTAATTACATGACTGTTCCGTGATTTATCATTGGAAATTACAAGGACCGAAGCTAGTTTCCATAAGTAATTTGCTATATAGACATTAAAACTGTTTACAATGTTCAACAAAACCAGATAATTTCGTCAACCGATACATTCGATAACTAGGTAGGTACCACATCCAATATTTTTAGTTATCATCCGATATCCTAACGGAAATGGATGCATAATAATGTTTTTAATAAATTCAGAATGAAACATATACGAGTTATGTTCTGGAACGATCAACGGAGTGTGATCAAATGATTACACACGTCAGAATCAGAAGTAGTACTTCGTTGGATTGGAATAGAATCCAAAGTTTTTTGCGTAGGGCAGGAATTTTTGTGAGAGAGAGAAATATTACCCATGCATAAAATACTTTGAGAGAAAATGAAAGCATTTGGCTCGGACTCCCAACTTTAACTCCTAAAAGGAGGCAATAAACAAAAGAGCACTAAAAACCAGACCTGGATGGAAAGGTTTTTCACTGAATAGACCCACTAAAAGGTCAGACAGAAGAATATGAGGACATTCAAGAAAGCCAGCAACAAAATGCGAAATTGTTATTGTTGCCTGGTAACAAAATTGAATTATTATTACTCCAGACTTGGCTAATATATGATTCCGTGCAATTCCCCACTTTTATTTGTTCTTCCAAGTTTATGAGTACATCATACAGAAGTTGAAACCGAAAGAGGTCAGATGAGCACTGGGCAAGTACCGAACAACCATGATTGAGATCACTAATCTAAAAATGGACGCTTTTAATGCTCAGATTATTGCTCGCCTGCAAAAAGCAAAGAACATGGCACTGCGTATCCGATTCGCCTTCCGCTTATTTACTTCTTATTTTACGTTTATTCGTATTCTACTTTTTTTGGGCGCTGACCCTTCCCACTTGCCACGACCCATTGAGGCTGAGAAGGGGATTGAAGTCTTCGCGAAAATCGTTGTATCCGGCAATGCAATGTCGAATGTCGAAGTCTGGGAATCCTCGTATCTCAGTCAACATCAGGAGCGGGGGATGGGCTGGGGTTTCGGGTTTCCTCGCTCGAGTCAAAATCCTTCGCTACTCAGAGTCAGAAACATTCCCGAGACATTCACTGCATACAATCTTCCGAGAAGAAGATTCCAAATAAATTTGGAATGAAATATTTTTTCTCAATTCGCCTGATTCCTGGCCTCCTTTTTCTTATCTAGTCGTTACAGGGGGAGGATGCGAAAGGAATTGCATGTTACAGATTTGCCTAAAAATTGAAACGACTTCAAATCCAAAAACTAAACTTAAACTTGTTTTTTATACCTTCCGGATAGGCAACTCTACCGTCATTTTTGAGTTATGGGATTCGTTTTCCACTATAATTAACTGCCAAATGAAGGTTAAATTAAAGAACCTACATAATAAGCTTCACAACCTATACACACACATCTCCAATTCAGTAATGTAACATAATGTACTAACATATGGAGCTTTTTGACGGGTTGAAATGGAAGCACAAAGTGAAACATGCCTCTCTATGGGCATCTGGCTGTTTAGAATTTTGAGCGTCTTGGTACGCTCCCATTCGGGTTATTATTTGAAACTTTATCGTTTCTAAATAACCAATTATTTATTTTATTTCAAAACTGCACTCGCATTAGCCATAGAACCCTTGATTACGTCACGTTGATTGAACCGATGACGCGATCTTGTTATTGTTATGTATCAGAATCAACTTTAGCATACATCAGATATCAGTCGGTACAAAACTCCTTTATTTAATCAAAATACGTCAATCTTGAATCGAATCACGAATTCTGATGTACGAGCCCTTTGAAAGCAATGCATAATTTAGTGGAATGTCTGGTACACAATAGAAATGAACCTATAATTTGGTCCAATAAGATCAGGTTCTCTGTACAGTAGTTGGAGGCGGTGTAAGCCAAAAGATTGCGATTGGAATAAGACTGGATAGTAAATCATGAGTACTTGTACTTATATTCCTGCAATTATGAATGTAATTATAGGGTGTCACTTCCCCACGGCTACAACCAAGATAAACAATAAATTTTACCGTACTCCAACCACTTCTTCAGCAAGATGTGATTGTACCATGTGCACATAAAGAAAGAATGCATGTAAGTACTTTTGGTCAGTGGACTTTGGTTACATGCTTATTATTGCAGGGTATTTTGTTTTGATGCCAGCCAACAAACGAAAATTATTTTCTGGTGAAAGTTTAAATTACGAATGACTGTCTATGAACTTTCAGCAGGTGGATACGATTGTCGAACGGCAGCTCTAAGACAGCTCAAAGCACAATCTACAAATCTAGTTTCGATTTTGAAGCAGTAATTCACACATAACCGGAACGCCGTATTCATTCCTGTTTTGAAAGTATTAACTATGCGGTGCATAAACCGCTTTTCGGATTAAGCTAAGAACACGAACATACTAAATTATTCGTTTACGGCATTTGACTCGGACTTCGATTGGATCAAGCTCTACAAATCTTATTGGAAACCTATTTTGTATGCAATGCCTGGCGAACGAATAACACGATGGTTTGGTTTGGACAATACAAAGTATATTTCACTAAAGTATGCAGGATTACGAATAATCAGCAAGATTCCGATACGGGGTGCGCCTAATAATTATGTTTGATCGGAGATTCCTATTGTTCCTTGAAGCCCTTGAACATGAAACTTGGTTGTGAAATGAGTTCAATCTAGTAAATCTTCATGTTCCTAGTTTTTTCTTTTGTCTGCTGATATGTTTCAAGTCACTCACAAAAGATTTCAAATCGATCCAGAAACCGGTTTACCACTCATAATTTTGGTTGAAATAACAAGGAACGGCATGGAGAAATCATTATCCTAATAATCTACGCTATGCTTTTCCGTGAATGAATTTTGCCTGGAAGCCATTAAATGTATTGGATTGGATCAGAGATTGTCCAGATATTGCATTCTGGTTAGAGGCAGGCTGATTTAAAGGCCCTCGTACATGAATATTGTAATGAAAACAATAAATTTTGACCCATCATCATGTTCTCATTCTCAATTTCCATTCCAACTCGAATTCCTGTTCAATTTCAGGAGATTAACGGATTTGCATTTGTGAAAACACAAGTTACAACATCAGATTGGAATGAATACAAATGAATCGTGTTGGAGGTTGGAGGAGGCTAATAATATATTATGTTGTAGGTTGGACGGCGGATCGAGTTCAGGATAAGGATAATGTCTCCTAAAATATTTCATGGTAATATTTCTTCTCTTTCAACTCCAGCTATTTTTACTCTAACGCATGCCAGGAAGTCCAAGTGGGCTGAACGGCATAAAATATCTACGAAATAGATTAGAATAGAAACGAGCGGAGAAATTCTTTTTGGCACTATGGACAGGGTTAGACTTTTTAAACATAAAAATGTAACTTCGCCTGTGCTCGGTATTCAGGCATTCAGGCATTTTAATTTTCTTATTTCAATTAGCGGTACATGTTTTGTTTCCTGACCGCACATCTATTTCGTTATTCTTTTGGTGAAATGAAAAACGTCTGCCCAGCGTGAAGCCATTTGTCTTGAGCTTCAGGAAACCAACGTAACAGAAGGAACTACATTCTTGATCTCAAAAAACAATAAAAACTCCGTGTTAAAAACTTCACCTGTCAATCAATCACCAAGAGCTTACAAAGCTTAGGAAATGAGAACTACATATTTCTTTACTCTGCCCAACACACACTCAATTGACTCAATCATCAACGAAACTAATAAGCTACTTAGCCTTTCAACACGTTTTCATTGTGCATAATTACTACCTACAACTTATAAGTACTTGAGATTCTGAACATTTCTTTTGGCCTTTAATTACAGTAGAACACGGTGCCTAACCTTTACAAAACAGAACACAATCTCTGTCATCTGCTTTCAATCCGGGCAATTTATAAACATTGATCATTAAATATTTTCTTAATTTGCTACATCCATTCATAAAGGATAAATTATCTGAAATAACAGATACTCAATGTATCATGTTGAAACCAACGCCGTGACCTTATGACGGCAGAATATTGCGTACGGTGAAAACCAATACAGAAATCTTCAAAACAGACGCTACCACAGGTTTTCATCCTCTAATGAGAATTAGGCTATGAATATCTCAGGCTAAGCAATAAAAACGACGCGGAACGCATCGTTTCGTCCTGTAATAATTGTAACAATTAACAATCAGTGAGGCATTGTCTGCATCGACGTTGCTTCCAAGCAATTGTTCTCGTCAAATGTTGCACACATTATTCATAATTAGTGTACCTAGTACAGAGTATAAATAGTCACTCCATTGTCATGGTCATTTATGCCGGCCTGTATACATCAAGTGGCGTGAAAAGCCGTTTAAATTAACTGTGCACTAAGTAATTTGTGAATCGCTCTGCATTTGGAAGCTTGAACGAATACTGATTCCCAAATATATTTAGTTTAATAACCTTGTTGTGATCGGGAGCTTCCACTGTTGTATACTATATGAAAATTTTCACGTTTACAAATTCGATTATCCATTTCCGCCTTACCGTGGCGTGGTTAAATCGTATTCCGGAACAGAGACGGAATTACCTGCATCAATCAGCGGAATTTCTTCAGGAAAGCTGTGAATGAGATTCCAAATGAGGACACCGCTGCTTAGTTGACTTCCGCATGTGAGTGCATGGGACAGGAGAGCTGTGGCCAAAATCATATAACCCCAACCTCCTTCCGGGTAGTAGTGCTGGGTAATGGTGCTACTATTGCTCGTCCCACTGGTGCTGATCTGTTTATCTAGCACCTTGTCACGATCCAATTTGGACCGCTTATTGTTATAGTATGCCTCAGCCTTGCTTCCACCAGCAATGAGATGGTGGTGGTTCCTGAAGTTGGGTACAGGTACATGGGATTTGGAACAACGTTTCCGGCCCACGTGGAGCTTGAGTTGCTCATCATCAGGCAGGGACGAGAGTTCGTCGTCATCCTCCTGTCCGAACTGAAGGCCAGCGTTATTGTCTTGATTGAGGAGATTGCCCTCAATGTCGACGAGGCCAGAGGGGAGGTCAGAGGGGAGGCCCGTGCTGAACTCATCTTCGTAGTTGTCACCAAAGAGCTGGTCCTGGTCCGAACAACAGGCCCCTGGCTCCAGATTGTCATCCAGCCCAGAGTCCTTGAGCCGATCAGAACAGCTCGTCGTGGAGGACTCATCAAAGCCCAACTCTGCATCCTGATTACTCTCACTCCCACAGTACCGGATATCCGAGGATGAGGCGGAAAAAGTCCGGCCTAATAAAAATAACTTCCCGCCGGTACGACTGCTGGCGTGGCCAAATGTCCCTTTTCGGCCGCCAGACGCCATCGACACTTAGCCCTGGAACACCACTGATCTTGACTAGCCGACACGTGTAGCAATAAATCAGAACTCGCTTCAACTAAAACACGAGTCAGTTCATCATCTTGCTTTTTCCTTGGATTCCAAACTCCAAGCACACCGCAGCCCTAAACGCTGTGTTTGTGCAGGTATCCGACAATAATGGGCAATGGGCACTTGTCTCGGTCGGTCGAAGACACGAGCACGTGTACTACATTTTTATTACTGGCCTGGCGTCATTCTGCAGGTGGTATACGCTAAAACTCACAAGGCACACACAGGTATTGAGAGGCTCTTTCCTTAGACTAATTGACCCAGGATTTGCAGAAGGCTCAGCCGCATACGAACTCAAAATACTTTCGTAGAAATCGGGTGTAGTAGTAGCCTGAGAATGGAAATATTTATATTCCGGTCAGCCACGTAACACATAACACTTAACCACAATGAGGGATATTTACTCGCACTCCACTTTCAATTCTCTTTTCCTGTGTGGATGGGAAATGCTTAGTAGGCCTAATTCATATTAAACTCTCCCATGAAATCAGTATTTCCTACCTTTAAACCTATAGAAGAGAATACATTACTGGCGAATACTCTTGTTAATTATTTTGAATTTTTTTTAGAATAACGTTCTACGCCAAAACTAATGCTTGGAAAGAAAAAGCGAGAACACCAAAATCGTTTTAAGAAATTTCAGGCACAAGCTACTGGTTTTCTTGGTGGGGTTTAAATAAGAACTGAATAGTTATTGCTCTGTTTGATGGTTCCAGGTCGTAGCGGTAAAGCGGCGGTGGACCTGGGCAGGAAGCGGGCTTGAGTGGGTCTGAGGAGCGGAGTTGTTGAGATGGTGTGCTTATATCTCTATTCCTCGAATCTGTCGGCACTCGACTCTTAACGCTACATTTGGACTAACTTCTGCCTGTCCCATTTATCTGGAAGCCTCAGTCGACCAAGTGGATGGGGAAACCATTCATTGCAGCCCAAGAGAAAAGAATTCCGAGTTCCGTATCTCCGTCCGCAGACAACAATAGGCCGGGCTGTAATAACTATTATTCACACAACCACCCCGGACTAAACTGGAGGAAACAAGGCAGGGAACTGGGCCTGACACCAGCCGAGCCCAACTTTCACTGAATTTCCCTTACTCCTTCCGTACACAGAGCATTAATACTCAAAACTATGGAGTCCAATAAGTTCCCAACAACATGTCAACGCTACTTCGGAACCCATGTCTACTTTTTATTATGTATTTTGTTTGTTTCCGACTTGGTTCTTCTGGAAGAGAACAGTCCGGGTTAAAGACCAGATATCCTGTTCAGAACTTCGGCCCAAATGGCACATAACTCCAATGACGGAGAAAGTAATTAACGCCACATGCTCCTGAGAATTTGTTCCATTTCAACTGTTCAAATCCGTATATCCAATGCTTGCAATTGACTTACACACAACGACTCGTTCCTAAACGAGGAAGGACGCTAACATAGACAAATCCAAATTTATATAATGTGATATCCGATATGTCTAGAAAAAGGAGTCTATCACTGAATTGACAGAACACCCGTCACACGGAAACTTCTGAGTTGTGTGTATGTTGAAAGGTTGGGGACTATTGAACTGCAGTAGGTACATTTGGCGTCGGACAAGATCCTACTTTCTGATTCTGATTCTAGCTCGGTCGACGAATAAACTATAAATGGAACAGTACACCACTCCACCACCGCATCCCACCACACCACACACGTATTCGTCCTTCTTAAATTTCGGATGAGTTGCCTCTTGTGGGTTAGGTAAGCACAGTTATGCAAATTAGGAAGTTTGTTCATCTACTCGCTATTAGTAGTCGGATCAGATTATTCTATTACGGAAATGTACACCAGAGATTTGTGTTGAGAATGTGTTGTGTGAATATACACGATTCTGGATTGTTTTAAAGAACATTTAGTCACTATTCGGTTCGGTATTGTTATATGTTATATTGTTATTTATAGTTTATATGTATGTATTTATTGTTTATATTTATGTATTTATTGTATGTATTTATTGTTATATGTTATATTGTTATTTATAGTTTATATGTGATTAAGACCAACACAGTGACGCTGCGAGGGTAAAGCTACGTAGGTATTTTATTTTCCTCGACCAGTCCTTTCTCCCACCAACCAAATACAAGACTGAATCGAGATGAGTCGAAATTCACCGTGTGGCGAGAACACAAATCATGACTCAACGTCGTCGGTGCAAGGTGCAAGAATAAAAAAAGTGAATGCAGTGCAAGTACAGGTGTTTTTAAAGATATATAAGAACATAAGCAAATTAACGCGTTCAAAAACCAATTAGCTAGGCAGCTTCAAATAAACTATGTAATTGATTGATCCAAAGATGTGTGATAGTGACTATTGTGTATGGCGCGTTAATAGAATATGGAATGTCTAGCTCGAGTTTAACGTTCTAGCCGGAAAGGTCAGCTGGGCTGAAATCTACAAAGATTTTCTTTTCGGGATTCAGAGACCTGCTGCTAAACTTCTTAGAAGTTGTTGGCCGGGATGAATCAGTTCCTTTCTTTTAATGGAGGAGCAGATGGACAGTGCAGAACGAAACTATAAAAATAGTTCAATCCTGCTCGCCTGTCATCCCATAATTTCAAAAAATAGAAAATAGAACCTAAGATGTATTCGGTTTCCACTTCAATTCTTCTGGTTCAACTCACCTCACCAAAGCCGACTTGCAGGAATTCCACTTTTAAAGATTGTCCGATTGGATACATAAGCGGACAATTTTTGCAAAACAACGGCGGTTCCATTAACATTTTCTCTATAAAATACCCGCAGAAAATGCAGACGCTTTACAAGGTAAATATAATTTTCGAGACGGAATTGACTGTGAATGAGTCTGCTGCTCATAACTTTCCTATATTCAAACTTTTCAAAGTATCATATGCATTTGAAGATGAAAAAACTATGTACAGTTTCTCCAACATTTGGCTCGATTATTCAACTTGCGTAAGTTATAATTTTTGTTCCAGTGAAACGCATATCTATGCACATTATTTTCAAAGTTCTTCAGAGTTCGTCGCAGTCAATTTTCCTACAATCTAATGCCCATATCTAGCAAGTATTTAGTTCCCTTACATGGAACTATTTATATCAGCTCATACTCGACAGTGGAGCAAAGTACTCAACTATCATACCTAAAATCAGCTACTAATTATAACTATGCACATATGTTGTCAGTATAAAGAAAGATCTCTCTAATAGTCCTTTTTCAGCATTCAATGGAACACTGATTTCTGTGTGGCACCTATTCAGAGATTAGCTTTTTCTTGTCAGGAGATAAAAAATGTCTTGGATTTTCAATTCCGTATAAGGTTTAAATAAATACTGCAGAAATGAACTTCCTCATTTATGAACCGGATTCCCAGCAGGGAAAATTCAATGAAGCCTCATTAGGTTGAAATTGGTAAATTGGTTTAGCACCTGTATTTACCATGTATGCGAGCTTATTGTAGTGTATGTTTCATTAAGCTTGGTGTAGGTGTGTATAATATTAAAGAATAATAGAATCGAATACAAAAAAATACAATAATTAATATTAGATAAATAACCTAAAATTCGCACTCAAATTAAATACAGGGTTTTATAACTCACGTTGTCTTATCAAAGACTCGCAACTCGCATGCTACGATCTCATTTCGTTTGTGTAGTAGTTTAGAATTGGATCGTGCTTTTCTGTTCTTTACAGATTAGATTAACTAAGATGGTATGGTAGATTTTGCTGCACCTCATTATTTTAGTATTTTATTACACATTTCATTTTTATTACAAAATGGTTCAAGCATTAGGCCGAGATGCCCAAATGCTAATAAAGTAATAAATCCTTTTTTCATTGAAAGAAACAGTCGAGTTGTATCGTTCACAATAGTAACACTGATCCGAGTTACACTGCACACTAGGTACTACATGGAACAAATATGTTAATTTACGCAAGTTGCTTCTCCTTCGGCTCTGTTTTTTTACGACCTTTTAGAATTTTATGAACTCGAATCCCTCGCCTCGGACCTTCTGTACATGTAAACTCCTGCAGGTATGCTTTAGTCACCACAATTAAGGATTACAAGATACTACTCGCGCCTTGGAATCTGAATTTTTTACGCCTTTGTTTGATATTCAAGCTAATATTGAAATACATCATTTACGAGACGTCAATAACCAGGTTTCTACCCGTACGTCGCACAAAACTCGCCTTACCAATCATTATCGACGTGCCAGTGCGGTAATGACGGTACGTTTTGATGGGTTCGGTAACGAGGAATGTAATTTAAAACGTAAATTAACACGATACATAGTCCTGGCATATAATAGTACCTACCGATGCTACTAACCAATACGAGGCCTAGGATTGATTAAAGATTTTGCGAATTCCACACATTTCTGATGATTCTTCATTGAGCTACACAATAAGTAGGTACTTATGGATTCAGACCATATACAGGCAGTAACGATCTTGGCAGCACAGATTGAAGCATAAGAGAGCTCTGCCAGGAAAATTCCACCAACACAAGAGCTCCCGTTTGGTTAGTTTATGGTAAATACTGTGCCACATGTGCTGAATCCATCTATGCCGTGCCCAAGGAAGCTTCATCATCACAAAATGGAAATTATGAGTTTCTTGAGAACCATTATCATTAAGATTGATAGACTGATTGAGTGAATTATTCAGCATTGACAAGGGAACTAACAGGTTTCACGAGAAAACTCGTACAGGAACCAATGCCATATTAGGGTTCTTGGGTTTCAAACTTCAAACCAAATTCAAGTGCTTATCTCCAACAGAATCAGAATCCGGATACAGAACTCAGATAAACAACTCGTGTGATTGACTGTCCTGTAAACTTGAACCCTGAATTACACAATACAGTAATCTTACAAAACCGCCGAAATCATGCTCAGTTTAATAGGGGTGTATAGTATAGTGCCAACGAAATGCACGCATTCATGCGTGTTGTCTCCATTTTCCATTTCCTCGCGGTAAGAAAATTACTGAGTCAGGAAACCAAGGCAAATTGGATTAATTTAAATAAGTCCATTTCAGTTCCCACACTGCATCCAATTATAATTTTGAGCGGAGATGAGAGCGAGGGCCATTGCCGAGACCCATACTTTCTCCGTGGATGAGACACAGGAGACTTTCTCCTTCGACCCAACAGCGTATCCTCCTGACGCCTCGGCCTCGGCCCAACAACGCTGACTCTACTAAACATCTGCTCATTCAGAAATCCTTACGAACCAATTCATGGTGCCAGTGAGGCAGGGCTAAATCTTTTTGGACAAATCGATAAGGTGAACTGAACTGGAATATCTGTCCCAATTCAATTGCCTCCGCTCCGACTAAATGTCTGCAAAGTGGAGTACAAGAATTATAACCAGTTTCTCTTTCCAGCGTAGTGCTTTTTGTAATCGGATTGTACATTGTACAACTAGATGAATTAATTTTAATTCGTTTAACTTCTAACTAACTACGTACGTTTCATCTGAGCAAGCGTGTTCAGTAATTACAGATAATGAGTGATTCTGAAATGTTTCCGTTTGTAATATCACTTACAACAAACCCCAGTGGGCTCATTGTGGTTCTTGTCAAAGGCAAAAAAGGATATTTTCAAAATGTATCGAGTTCGACTCTAACCATCATCGGTGTGTTTCTATACGAGGGACGAATAGTTCTTTAGACAATAGCTATTGCTGCTGGTACTTGGGATTCGAACTTCTTTGCCTAGAAAGGAGGACTGGAGAAAGCGACGGCGTACGCGTCGACGAGAAGCCAGAACTCCCTGAGCACTCTAGCTACTTCAGGAGGAACTTGGGAAGATTTCAACGAAGATCTTCTGCAGATCACTAGAGAGGGCAATGCAATAGGCCAACGAAAACATGAGCCAACAATTTCTTTCAAGTCAAGATTCAAACTCAAGACACTAGCCAGCAGCAGCCGCATCATAAGATTTTATTCTCTGCTTCTCCGAAGAACGACCATTTCGGCATTCATGATCTCAACATTAAAATAATTGATAACAAGTCCCTTTTCAGTCCAGAAAAAATGTTTTAATTATTCTAAATTGTAACATTTAACTTCTAACGTTTCTTAAGTATGCTGCGTCAGGCCAAAGCTGTTTCAATTTTCAATACCCAAATAGAGTTACAAAGTTCAAAACTTTGTCGTATATACTTTGCATTTAAACGCCACGTTATCTACATTCCTGCGTTGAATTTTTCAGTACCTACATCTAGAATTTTCGTCTATTCTGGCTTTGGCGGATCCAATGGGTAGATTTTTAACTTGTTGAACTGATGAGAAAGTTCGTGATCATTGATTACGAGTCCAGATTCTGTACATAGAACATGGAACACAAAGGCACTGGATACTCTGATTTTCCCATATATTAGGTGCAAACCAGTAGTGGGTGGATAGTTATTTATTGATTTCGTTTGCCTCTTTCCTTACCGGGCTAACCTGAATTTGGCTGAATTTGGAACTGAATCTTTAAAACACGTTTTCAAGATTTCAAACGATGATGAAGTACAGAATTGAAATTAATGAGCGAAGCATCGGAGTTATGTAGGTATGTAACAACAGCATGCTGATCTCCAGCTCGTTAAGCAGACATCAAAGACATAAAGAAGGATTGAAACTGTAATTCGAAGCCACAGTGATCTTGTTAAATGCTAATCCATTACATGCACCAACCCATGAGTTCAATTGAAAAAGCCGGACCCAGCCCTGGCCCGAGGATCTTTGAATGATCTACGATAATAAGTACACGAACACGCGGCTTATTAGCCTAACCTAGCGTGGAACCTTGCTCCTTATAATTCTGGCTGTGGCTACTAAAATGAATGCTAATTCCCTCTTGGCTGGAAACTCAGGAAAAGTTTTGCAGTAAAATAAATGCTCTTGGTTGGATTGGGCTTGACGCTCAATTATCCGGCAGCAAATGTGGGAGCTATATATAGGCATAATATTCCTGTCATTGTCATACAATCATAATTTATCAATGCTAGCACACCCCCAAAGGGATTCTTCTTGTGATCTCTCAAATACGCGAATGGCTATGTGTAATCAGAATTCCTTATCCGCCCCTCGCATTATCTCAAGCTCAGTCGTGTGCTTATCAATCATTCATACCCATCAACCAGTGAGCAAAGTGACTCTACGGCGAAACTTCTTAATAATTCCGTTTTGTGAATGACAGGTTGAGTTAAGGAACAATTTTAAAATAGTTTTATATCTATACCAAAGCAGT
>JAQFYT010001200.1:0-17850 GCA_034694925.1 Ceratophysella denticulata
AACATAAGCAGAGCGGTTTCAAAGAGTCCCAACCCCAAGGGTCATAAAAACAGTACAAAAAACCGCATGGATTTGTATACAAAGCAATGTGATCCACGTTGAACCCTACGTGAACTTACGTAGTGGGTAGTACTTGGCGAAACTTCCTCGGAAAACACTCGAACGAAACATGCAGCGGTGGTACACAGAACTTGAATTAAGGTTGGAAATTGCATTTTGAACTCAAACTTTGACTTGATAAACACAACGATGATCCACTACGATGATGGGTTCGAGTGTGACCAAAAGACGCCAAAGACAACTTTACACAAACTTCCAAAAGCCTGAAGATTCTATTTTTAAGCTAAGGTTCTGTTAAATTTAATTAGCAATTTATACTAATCAAATTCATTGGAATCCATTGTGTTCGTACAAGCATATGCTATAGCATAGATTTGGCAGAGATTAGTTAAAGGACGGGGAAAACCAGCATCAAAATTCTTGCTGTAACCAAAAAAGGGAACATTAATTGTCGCCCCCACCACGACGGTCCAGCATTGACGTACCAAATAATTACCTGCTGCGGTTTAGCCTAGGCTTAGGCCAGGGGTGGATCTAGGATTGAGCTAAGGGTGGCTCGTTGGGGAATGTGTTTGCGCGGAGCGCAAAAAAATTTCCAGACTTTTTGTTTTGCAAAAATGTTTTGGGTTCAATACACAAGAAGTGCTATAAAAATCATGGAATTCTGTTTTCTGTGAATTTTTTTAGAGCGGAATTAGCAGGGTTTCATAAGCAAAAGTTCTGAGCAACGTGTTTCTTGTTCACAATACAATTACCAATGATACTCGTGCTAAAGTAAATCAATGCACAGGTACTGTAGTTAGCAGCACATGTATAGTTTAAATTTACAATGATTTAAGATTTTTGTAATCAATTTTAGTTCGGAATTCCAATATGGGCAATTTTGTTCGACAAATTTATAAAATGCAAGGCTCAGGTAGTATTATAAGATTTATTTTGCGATCATCGGTGCAAAATTGAGCTCAGGCTACTATGGATATTTTGGTGAAATCATAATTGTATAGTTCCGATTTTAACTTTTGAAAAGCTCAAACTGCTTCTCTATGTACTTGCTATTCATATAAGAATTCATTTCACGGATTACTTACGTGACGGTGATATGGTTAATTACATCGAAGTAATGGCATCATCGGGTCTCAGGAATTTGAATGACTTAATTCCCCATATAAACTGTGTCCCCTAGGATTACGTCATGCTTCAGGTCAATATTTTCAAGGTTCCAGGATTCAATTGTGCAGAACATTGGATGGGCTGTTTGGGTTGTATTGTAAATATCAGTAAGCTATGTGCATTACGTAGTAAACAGATTTATAATACACAATACGAAGCGTTGTTCTAATGCATTGTACTCTATTGTATCGTAATGCTTATGGTTAGCTTCCAGACAATGTTTTACAGGCTATTGGGCTGACTCAGAGGTAATTCATTCACAAATACATTTTTTGTCCCCGGTCACGATCTCACTACTTGACTAATGATAATGATTCTCAGCTCATCTTCACAACTGGAATTGACCCATCTTCATACCTGCGGATATATGCACCGTGTTTGCACACACTTTGCCAAATTCCAAGCCGCTATTGTCTATTGCTCTAATGCTGTGAATCTCAGGGTAATCTCATCATTTCGATATTTAAAGCTAATTCAAGGCAAACTAAATTCCACTGCCGCCATCACCATCAATTACGGAAGGTGACTACTACTGAAATAGATGTTCAAGTGTTTGAGCTTGTACTATGTGCCTACGTCTTAGATGCTAGATGCTAGATGCTATGCTATACCCAATTAATTATTCTGTAAATGTGGAAAACGTGTGTTTACATACCTCCACACTTCCACACCTCCTTTTAGGAGTTTTTGGGTGCTTGGCGTTTTGGGATTACGTGAATTTGGCCCAGTATTTTTTCACCTGACTCATGCATTTTACATGATTATTTCAATGCGAAAGTTTCACAGCTCTTAATGTTGATTTTAGTATCATTTAAATAGTGAACTTTATTATGAGGAGCTGCATTTCCGGACTAAATAAATTACTACAGCTTCCTGCGCGAAATCGTTACCTATCGATATTTGGAAACGTTAACTAATCACAGAAATGGTTTCGTCGACTCAATTGCAGTAAGACCCCAAAATGACACCGAAAACTATATCGCGTGATTATATAAATATATTTTAATTATTGTGATGTGCAATAAAGTGCAACTGGTCCTACTTGAATTGATCAAATTATACGGAAAAACATATCAACACTGCAGCTCTAAATTTAAATCAAAGAAAGCATATTTTGGACGGAGAATATTGAATACCTATTCCCAATGCTAAAATACACGGATTTCACTGCAACAGTCTCATAGCAATGTAAGATATTCTGTTATGCCTAAAAACAATTGAAGTCGTTGCATTAGAATCAGTAGGTATTGTAGTCCTAAATTCAATATTTTAGGAGTGAGTTAAAATGCAACCCTGCAACATTGTAAATAGTAACCAAAGTGATTCCCTTCCCATATTTAGCGTCAGTGCTAATGTGATACTAAACGTTGTAACAGCTCAATCAAATACGCGTTTGATATTCAGGAAATACGAATGAAAATACAATTTTAAGATTGAAGGATATGTTTTTGATTGTTAGTAGTGATAGGCCCAAACGACAGGTGACATTGACAAGGTTTAAATGACCGAGGTCAAGTTGACCACGCGTGCATTGGCATCTTGCTTCATCCCTACCGTAGAGTACTTTACGTAGACATCTGCAGTTGTAAAACTGCGTTGATTAGGTATTTGCATGTGTGACGGAGTGGTACTGGCACCCATAGTGGCTTATCTCATAGATAGATCGTATATCCTCAATCTTCTGCAGTCAGGCAGGTTTTTTTATGACGTCGGAGGATATTCCTGGAGATCTTCTTCTTACAAGATTTTTGAGTGAGAGACTGAAGTGATTAGGTAATCATGGTCATTGTGTCCCATCATGAGCTTATCACTATTCACGGAATTTAAAGAAGGTACGGCGTCGTGTACAATGGAAACTAATAGAACCCACAAGATACCAGCAGTCTCGTAAAGGGAACTAGTAGTAGGGTGATTAGTTAGGAATAGTAGAAAAAAATGTGCAGCGTGGAAGAAGCATGGTCTAATGAATAAATGCTCATGATTTGATTCCATGCTCTTTTAGTTCATTTCTGGAATTTCACAAGTGGGACATCCAAGTCGTAAATGCTGGAGTTTAGGGCAAATCTCGCCTCACCTAATTTTATATTTATTTTAATAATAACATGGATTACGTGAGGGTGGGAGTAATATTAGCACTCTTAATTAGCACCTACACCGTGCTCGGATTTCCGGCTGAATTGACGGAATTACAGCGGCTTGAGCAGGCTCTCAAACAGTAAGCAATTAGCACTCAAGTTTAAATTAAATAAGGATGTTTGAGTAATCGTGTTGACAAAAGTATGGATGCCGGAAACTAAGCTAAGAGCACATAACATGAGAGAAACTCAAAACTCTAGAAATATGTTTGAATTCAATCTATGAAATTTGAGTAAAAAATTATGACAGATAGGAATTTGTAAAAACAAAAACTAAAACTCAAAGCCATTTTAGTGCACGAAAGATATATTTTTGGCTTTTTGCCCTGTTTAAGAGAATTTACTTATTTATGTACCTACAAGTCCTGTAATTTATATTTTCTTACGGATACACTGTCACATACGATTACGCAGTCCCATTACAATTGTAGCTTTTTACAAGTATTTTGTAAATAAGATAAAATATTACACGGATTTCTAGCATTTTTAGAACTTTTGCTGACTTTATACTTTAAAAATTGATTTGTACAAAAACTAGCTGTTGACTAGATTATATCAAATTAATTTATGGAAAATAAAACTTGAAAAAATATTTAAAATATAGACCTAGTAACCCACTTTCTGAGCGTTTGTGAATTCATATGGTTTTGCTATTTGGGGATTGGTAACACAATAGATGCACGTTTCTCGTCACATAATTATTCTTCAAAATCTCCTGGTTACATTTTTGAACCCTTTTACAAATTTGTATTTCAATATTACTCATTTTTGAACTGTTGTGAACAATACACGAAATTAAACGCTTTTAAGTCAACTCATTACATTATGCATTATTAAGTTATACTTTTTACCTATTTAGCGTTTAGTTTTGGCAAGAGATACACAATCTACTGCGTTTCAAGTTTGGTATTTCTAGCAGTCCCTAACTTTTGTCAGGCTAAATTCAGATGGGTATAACGGCAAAAAACTGGAATATTTGCATACTTACGCTCCGCATTCCTATACATAGTTCCCATTTCAAAGTCATGGTTCTTACCTTGGTCGTGCATCGTGACGTGCAGCTTGCAGCGTTTAAATTAATTTTATGGTTCTCAGGTAGATTCACGGGCAGAGTATGATAAGTTTACTACAAATACATGTTACAATAAATCACAAATTAATTACGCCATGTACAGTATTTGAAATCATCACATCATTTCAGATTTATTATTGATATGTAATGGGAAATACCTATATATAAACGTGCCATGAGAAAATAGAATCTGCCATGGAAAGTAAGACTTGTGCCATGGCAGTAAGTTTGATTCTAGTCAGGTTAGGTTAAGCTAAAACTTTGCCGGACGTGATTGATCCGTTCTACAGGTTAGGTTAAGTTTATGAAATACCCAAATGACCAATAACTAACCTAACCTTTGGAATTATAGACCAATTTTACCTTATGGCAGCATTCTTCTTTTTCATGGCATATTCTATTTTTTTCAAGGCACGTTTATGTGCCACCCACATGTAATTGTATTTACTTAATAATTTTGTTCTATTTACAGGGTGGGACAAGGAGCTAAGCGAATTGTAAATCCAAGTCGACAACAGCAATGTTTGGCGGTTTACACGCAGTGCATGATGGCTCCAGACGACCCAACCACAGATGTAGCCACAGATGACACAACGACTCTAGCGACAAATGTCGACGCTTCGACGGTTACGTCGTCTTCTGCCGCTCCTGAACAACGGGCTGATTCTGACTCGACAACACTGGCCCCAGGAATCGTTTCAATAACCGATTCGGATTCATATACAACTACGCCTTACCCGAAAGGATCAGAAACCACCTCTGGTCCAGGAATCGATGCCATTACCACGGCTGATAGCCGCTACGAAGGCAGAACTGAAAGTGTTACAACGCAGGAATATGATGCAACAAGCGCTTCAGTGACAACACAGCAACCCCGAGTCGCAAGCGTGACAACACAGGAATCCGGAATTACTGATGCGCCATCCACAACACAGCAAGACGGTATTACTGACAGTCCTGTGACATCCAACGTATTCGGAACAACAGATAAACCTGTGACTTCAGAGAAACCCGGAGTAGCAGACGTGACAACGCAGGAATCCGAAGTAACCGAGGCACCAGTCACAACACAACAATCAGGAGTTACCGATGGCTCATCCACCACACAAGAACAAGGAATCCCTATTACTACAGCTTCATCCACAGCCATTGATTCACCGGAACCTGCCAAGACGGACTCCAGAGCAAATCCCGAAATTGTTGCCACAGCAGATAGCGGAACGGAAGTTCCAACAACCACAGTTAGCCAAAAAACCGGTGAAGTAGATCACTCAGCGTTAACGACCACTGAGCCAGCAGAAGATTCAACTTCGACGCCAGCAGCTGAAGCTGGACGCGATCCGAAGCTTCTTATAATAACAGAACCTGCATATTCCGAAACTGTTACTGAAATACCTACGACAGTTTCAGATGAACAAGGCATCACAACTCCCAAGTTCAACGAGCCAGGTGGACAATATTTACCACCAGCTACATCGACCAGTGCTCAGGCTGAAACTGAGTCGACAACTACAACCTCAAATTCTGTGACGGACTCAACGGCGTCTCCAGATGTGCGATCTGGAAAGGCGATTGAATCCTCCTCGAACGACATCGTTTTGGAAACTACGATGAGTAAACCAGCACCGACTACCACTCATTCATCCGTGGATAACATTGAAATTACCACTACCGACAGCAGCTCACCACATACAACAGCTCCGACCACCACATATTCACCTGACACCCAAGAATCACCAACAACTACGTTGTCGTCTATGGTCGAACTAGACAAAATTACTACCGAAAGCTTTATCGAGGATATCACGACTCCAAAATCCATGTTCTCAGTTATAACAACCACAATCAGTTCAATATTCAAATCATCTACATATACGGATGAAACAGTTACAAAGGTTGATGGAATCATTTCAACCACTGCTAGTCCTGAAGAATTGGCTCAAACCACAATATCTTCAACCGAAAGCCTAACACCTTATGACCCGGCCACTTCTACGGATTCCACTGCTTCTGCAGCGGACCAGGACGTCAAAGGTGTCACGACTGATTCTTCACTTGAAGAAACGGTCGCTTCAACTTTAGTACCACAGCCTAAAGAGCTTGATCTACCATTAACGACGTCATCCTCTATCATTGAATCCAAGACTACTGACAATGAATCAGCCGTAACTGGTCCAGCCACTTCCACAGTAGAACCTAGCATTCAAGTTACAACCACCGATTCAAATCTTGAAGAAACTGCAGCTCCAACGACGCCATTTTCCGGTCAAGGGCGTGATCTATCAGTACCTACGGAAGGTACAACTACCGAGTCGACATTTGCGGAAACCCTATTCCCAGAGAGACATCCATCAGGAACAACGTCGTCTTCTCTGTTGCAACCGAAAACGGAATCACCCGAGACGAGTCCTTCTGTATCTGCGACCATCGTACCAACATCGGAAAACCCGGAAGATCACGGTATTACTACTGAGTCCATATCGGAAGAAACTGGAGCGCCAACGACACAATTATCAGCTGAGGGGCGTGATCTACCAGTGACTGACAGTGTACTGCCAGAAGTTACAACTTCAGCAACTTCTACGGCCTCAGCCGTGACCCCTGATCCACTAGACTTCAGCACTGATTCTACATTTGTAGGCACTGTAGCTCCAACCGAAGGCCGTTCTCTACCAGTGACAACATTGTCCTCTATTATCGACACTAAATCCACTGAGGGCGTTGACCCGACGTCTGCTACTACAACTAATGCGGAGGTTCAAGAGACTACTGCCAAACCCGACGAAGCTGAAACTCCAACAACAACATCAACACCTGAAGGGCGTGATCTACCGGTTACAACCTCCCAACCAACGAGTAGTGCATCATCCGAAACAGATTCAACCGACTCCACTGCTTATCCGGATGTTTCGAGTACCACTCCCGGTTCTTCGCCAGAAGTAACCACACTATCAACCGGAGAACAGGATCTACCAACGACAACATTATCATCTCCACGAGAAGCTAAAGTACTTGACATTCGCCCGTTGGACGTAACTACTTCAGCAAGTATGGCTGCTACCCAGACTGACCCGGACCAGCCTACAACCACATCTGATCACAGTTCTACAGAACGCGTTCAAAGCACGACGTCAAGTGAATCTGAAGGCCGCGATCTACCCCTGACAACTTTGTCGTTTATTCTCGATACTAAAATCACCGAAGATGATCAATCCACGTCAGCCCCGACCTCCACTACCGGAACTGGAACTGAGATGGAAGGCACAACATTCAGGCCGGAAGGAACCGGACCTCCAGCGACTCATACGTCTGAAAAGCCTGATCAACCCGGTACAACATTTTCACGAATCTCTGAGACTAAATCAACTGAAAGTCTATCGGTTGAAACAGCTACATCACCTGCTACCGCTTATCCGGATGTCACAGGTAGCACTCCTGGTTACACGTCAGAAGGAACCACAATTCCAAGCGAAGACCGCAATCTACCTACAACAACGCTGCCATCTCCAAGAGAAGCTAAAGTGCTTGATATTCTTCCATTAGAAGCAACTACTTCAGCACCAACCCCTGATTCTCCTGCAGATCTGATCACCACAACGTCCGAGGATAGCTCTACAGAGGCCGCAGAAAGCACGACCTTCCCGACTTCTCAAAGCCGTGATCTACCAGTGACAACTTCGACGTCCGTACTGGACGGAAAGGTGACTGATTCCGTGACAGCCACTCCTAGGAGTCCTTCAGATTCTACTACTCAACCAGGCATTGAAAATACATCCACCGACTCGATACCAGACGATACAATAGTTCCGACAACAAGTGTACCTGCCGAAGGCCGCGATTTACCGGTAACGACGTTGTCCTCTCACCTCGACGATAAAGTGACAGACTCAGTTCCAACAACAACACCTAGTTCACTATCCAGTTCAACTCCTGGGGGAATTGAAGTCACAACTGAATCTTTGGAATACTCCCCTGAAGGTCGAGATCAGCCAGCAACCACGTTGTCGTCTCAAACCGAAAATGATGGAACGACTGAAAATGAATCAACAAATCCAGTCGATGCTACCAACACACCATCACTATTCTCAGTTATCGCAACCACGATCAGCTCAATATTTAAATCAGAAACGGATAGTGACTCCACAGATGCAACTCTACCTGGAATAACTGCCACAGCTCCGACAACGACACCAATTAACAATGGAACACCGGCAGTTTTTGATTCAGCCACTTCCACGGATTCTGCTGTAAGCCCTGACATACAAGGGATCACTACAGAAAAAACGATAAAAGAACCCACGGATTCCACTGCAGCATATCCTGATGGGCGCGATCTACCGGCAACAACATCGTCTTCCATATTGGAATCTAAAGTGACTGATTCTGTTCAATTGGAAACATCTACGCCGGAGGCTGCAACGACTAATGATCCGGCTGAAGGACGTAATATTCCCGTTACGACATCGTCGTCAATTCTGCTGCCCACGGTTACCGAAACTACGCCATCTGAGACGGCTACTTCAGCTACTACTGCTGCTCTAGATGTCCCAGGCGAAACCTCTACTGATTCCAATGCCACAGAAACTGCAGTGCCAAATGTTCCAGATGGAGAAGGTGATTTACCAATGACAACTTTACCGTCTCCTCGAGAAGCTAAAACGCTTGATATTCTCACATTGGAAACAACCACTTCAGCACCCACTACCGCCTCTCCAACCGACACCGAAATTGAAGGAACCACCTCCGGTGATGGTTATGGTGAAACCGCATTTTCTACGACACAGTCTAAATCTGAAGGACACGATCTACCAGTGACAACTTCTTCGTCTATATTTGAGGAGAAAGGGACTGAGACTGTTCTATCAGATACAAGTACTCCTGGAACATCCTCACTTTCTCCAACAGATGAAGAAAGACAAGCTTCCAAATCTACCGATACGACGCCTGATGAAATTTCTGGTTCTACAACCGAATATGTAACTTCAGGGCGAGATTTACCTGTTGAGAATCTTACTGAGAACGTACAACCAGATGGTACAACTGCGGCCACCTCGTCAGTTGCTTCAGTGGACGCTGGCGCAGTAGATATTACCACTGATTCAAGTCGAATTGAAACAACTACTTTGCCGACTAGCAGTTCAACTGAGGGAAGCGACGTCCCAGTCACAACGTCGTCGTCAGTCCGGGAAGAAAACGTAACGGAAACTACAACTTATGCTTCTTCGGCCGAAGATTCCGCAGTTCCAACAACAGACCATCCTACAGAAGACCGCGATCTACAAACAACGACATTGACATCACCTCGGGAGGGCAAAACGCTTGATATTCTCCCATTAGAAACATCAACTTTTACTTCGGGAGCAACTGCTCCGTCTTCAGACAACCCCGATCTCCCGGGTACTACAACTGATGGCAGTTTTACCGAAGCTGTAACCGCAACATTGTCCGTTTCTGAAGGACGTGACACACCAGTAACGACAGTGTCATCCATATTGGAAGCTAAGGTTACTGATTCTGTCCAATCAGAAACAACAAAGGGCTATTCAGATTCCACAGCCAATCCTGGTGTCCAGGGAAGTGTCACTGATTCCACACCATCAGAAACTGCAGCTCCAACAACAGTACATCCAGCTGAAAGAAGTGATCTACCTGTGACAACAGCTTCGTCGGTATTGGATCCTGAGGCGACGAATTCTGTTACTGATTCCACGCCTTCGGATAATGCAGCTCCAACGACTGCCTACACAGCAGATGGGCAAGATCCGCCGGTGACCACAGCTGCGTCCATATTGGAAGCCAATGTGACCGATTTTGTTACTGACATCACGCCTGTAGGAACGGCAGCTTCAACGACTGGTAACGCAGCTGAAGATAGCGATCCACAGGTAACAACAGCTTCGTCCATTTTGAAAGCTGAGGTGACTGAGTCAGTGCTAACAACCACTGATATATCTGCAAAAAGTTCGTCCTCTCCGGCCTACCGGGACGGAATCGATACCACTACCAACGAAGCACTTGACAAAACGGTTGAACCAACGGCACCTGCAGAGGATTCTCATACGTTTGAAATTAAAGATACTAGGGAACCTCCAACGGAAACAGCACCTCCACCAACTCAATCTATATTCGACATGCTGACAACTACTATCAGTTCAATATTCAAATCCGATGTTTCAGAAACAACCACCCCGTCTCCGACAGTCGATTCTTCCACGTCACCACAGTCGGGTTCTGACCCAGAAGAAACAACTGCAACGCAGCCTGCAAGATATGATGCATCAACCGAATCTGCCACATTGAAACCCGCAACATCCACAACAGTAACGCCACCTGGATCAGAAACAACAACATTCATTCCGGGAAGTGACCGGAATGCTGACGAGGACGATGTGACCTCAACATCATCCTCAGGCCAGACCGAGAAGACTGAACAGCGGCAACCCAAGAATTTTGACGGCTTGACCGTGTCAGAGACGACGTTGTCATCTAGCGTAGAAACCACGACAAATGAAATACCGGACACATCAGAACCAACTACTTCTAGCTCGTCCACGGTTGATACCAGCGTTAAAGGAGCAAGTGATAACATAGCTGTTGGAACCGCAGGTCCGACCACAGCTGCTGATGAACAATCAGCTACGACGCTGTCATATGAACCGGATTCTGGGACAACCGTAAAGATACCATTGGAGTCAACAACAACCTCTGCTAAAATCGGTACATTTGATACCACAACGGACAGCATTCCTAGAGAAACGGTAGCACCAACTCAATCTCCCACCGAAGGGCGTGGTCTACCAGTGACAACCTCGTCTTCCATTCTGGAATCTAGAACGGATGAAAATATATTACCTAGCACAACTGCTTCAGCGTCGACACCAAGTTCAGGTCTACCAGTAACAACCCTTGGCTCAATTCTAGAACCTGATGTATCAGGAAGTACCACTGATTTACCAGGTTTGATTTTAGAAACGGTGACCACCACTCCCTCGTCGCTATCTGATGAAACTCCAGTGTTTGGTACAACTGATGCTGTTTCTTCGCCGGAGCCGAGTCAAGATTCGACAACTGAGCAAGCTACGCTCAAACCAGATTCGCTAGTGTCGGCTGCGATGCCGGATTCAACCTCAACAATCAAGGGAATCCCGCAATCCACTGGAGAAGACACCACTTCGAAGCCGTTAGATGACCAGGACAACACTGAAGAAATTCTGACCTCAACTTCCACTCCACTAAAGAATCCAGAATCAGTTAACTTGGAAGACACCGAACCGAGACAGGGTAAAAAATTGGAAGACGTAACTGCTGCTCCGACCACGCCGTCTTCCATTCCGGAAACTACAACCAGCAGCGGTGCAGCAAAGGAAACATTGATTCCAATTCGTTCCACCGATACTGCAGACACCACCAACCTTCCGGATAGTACTACTACTGGAATTACAGGTTCTTCAGGTGAAGGACTCGATTTACCAGTGACAACATCTTCGTCCTTATTAGAACCAAAAGTAACTGTCAATGTACCAACGGAGACTTCAACTTCTGGTGAAACTGAAGCTCAAACGACAAGTTCTGGTACCACTGATCGGCAAGGTCTACAGGCAACAACGTCATCTTCTGTATTGGAAGATAAGGTAACAGACGAAGTTACATTGGAAACATCGACGTTTTCAGCTTCTTCAGAGGGCCAGACCAGTCAAGGTACTACAGATGCATCTGGATACATATCTGGAGAAACAACAGCGCCTCGTGCGGATGGACGTGATTTACCGGTGACAACAGTATCGTCCATTATTGAACCTAAAGCGACTGAAGATGCCCAATTCGATAAAACGAGTTCGACGGAAACTCCCTTCGAGCATGAAACCCAAGGTACGACCGCTCGTGACTTGTCTGATGAAACAACAACGCGTCCAGCTGAGGTTGACGGGCGAGATCTACCAGTGACAACATCTTCGTCAATATTAGAGCCTGCGGTGACCGATAGTGTACCATTGGACACAACCGCTATGCTGGTATCTCCGTCCCAATCTAACACGCAAGGCACAACCATTGGTTACACGACTGTTGTGACTGAAGCTTCAACGACAACTTCTCCAGGCTATGTCTACAATCCACCAGCGACAACAGAATCACCCCAATTAGAAGCCAAGATGACTGACAGTGTTCCAGCAAAAACATCAACTTCAGTTCCGTCTATGGCCGAACTTGACACCATTGGTACAACTTCTGGTTACACTTCAATGCCAACTGAATCTCAATCACCAATTGTTCGAGCCGAAGTTCGGGATTTGAAATACACAACTTCATCTTCTCTGCTGGATGCTACAACGACTGACAATTTACCTTCGGAAGTACCTACGACAACGGCTTCACCAACTGACGCTGATAATGAAGTACAAGGTACTACAGCTGGTTACACATCACAGGGAATTCCGGCTCAGACTACTACGCGTCGGATTGACGGGTTAGATCTGCAAGGAACAACGTTGCCGTCCATGTTGGAACCAAAGGTCACTGACAATATCTCGTCGGAAGCAGTCACTTCCACAACTCCAGCTTCGGCAGCAGACCCAGATACACAAGGAACAACTGCAGGATACACGCCGGCAGAAACTGTATCTCAGGAAACGTATCCAGCAGAAGGACGTGATCTACCTGTGACAACTTCGTCCTCCAAAACGGAAGATAAACTAAAAGATAATGCTATCGAAACAAGTACTGATTCGACCACAGCAGCTTCTTCATCTAAATTAGATATTAACGGCACTTCTACTAATAGCGCACCAGCCGAAACGGAGGTTCCTACCACAACGGTATCTCCAGCCGAGAAGTTGAGTCAACCAACGACAACGATGACTTCCAGCATTCCTGAGAATACATCGGTGGTAAACACAGATCCAGATTTACCGGTTGAATACGGTTTACTGGTAACGACTGTGAGTTCAGTACTGGACCCTGAAGTAACTCAAACGACTACCACTTCTAGCGGTAAATCCGATCTAACCACCACTACAGCTTCATCTGTCGACCCTGATACAGAATCGTCTAAGTTTGCTACAACGGGAGCACCAGGACAAGACGGATTAACTGAACCAGGTTTACCTATATCAACCGCGGCTACTGGTTTACCAGGTGCAAGCACGCCGTCGCTGCTAGAACTTGAGACGACAACAAAACGTGCAGAAGATGAGGAAAACGAGGCATTTTCGTCAACACAAATTCCACGTATCGACCCACAAACGGAAAATCAAAATAAGACTGATCCCAGACAAGGAAAGACTTTAGAAGATCTTACACTAACTGTGACCACTTCGGCATCCATGCTGGAAACAACGACGAGTAGCCTTGAGTTAAATGATACGGAAGTTTACATTACAACTGTGCGGTCCACAGGGGAACCGGATGTCCAGGGCACTACGACGGACGACATTTACGTGGAAACTATGGCTCAAACGACAATATCTCCAACCAGCGATGGACGGGATCAGCCTGCAACTAATCTGTCTTCCAGAGTGGATGAAGTTTCAGTTACCTCCACAACCGCATTACCTCAGAATGATGTTCATGAAATCACAACTACTAAGGCTGAGGCAGAAACATCACATCCTACGACATCTAGCGTTGACGAACTTATACAACCTACTACAACGACATATTCCAAGGTAGATGCAAATCCAACCGACCCCGAACCCGCGGGTACAACCCCAGCCGCATTGCCATCAGAGATCGGCCTAGCAGTCACCACACAAAGTTCATTAATCGAGTCAGAGATTTCCGAAACTACCACAGTCTTGTCGAGTAAACTACCAGAAACGGTATTCACCGGTTCACGCTCAGATGCCGACACAGAAAATTACACTACAACTCAACGTGCATCCGATCAAGAAACGACAACTGCATCAGTACCGTTGAAGCCTGATGTAATAGCAACAACGGCTTCGTCCATTGAATTATCCGTGACAACAGAATTAAGTGTCGAGGTACCCGCAACCACGGTTCCTTCTGCTGATGTACCGGCAACAACCACGCTGTTTTCAATTCTCGCACCTACCTTCACCGAAAACAAATCAACACAACGTCCTGAAAATATTTCGAGCATCGATGTTACTGTTACGCCTTCGGCATCTACAACAACACAGAAAACAGTTGAAGAAACGACGACCGAGAAGAGACAGGGTAAAACTTTGGATGATAATCATGTCACAACATCTAAGCCACGTGGCGATGCTACAGAAGATCTCTTGCAAATAATTGCTAGGCTTAATAAAAAGGTAACATTTAGGATTGTAAAGCCGAACTGCCATATTTCACGTAACACTGGATAATAAAAATATTGTTCATATTTTACAGATCGAAGAGCTCGAAGCGACCCAGAAACGGTTAACCATGAGCATTGATGAATTGCAAATGAAGGTAAGTGAATGATCTAACCGTATAAATGACTAACCAAAAGTATCTGTAATGAATGCGAATTGTCTGAACTAACACCCGACCTAACCATTGATTGACCCCAGGTAAAACATTCCCCTGAAACGTTACAGGTGAACGAAGATAAGAAGCATGTTGCTCAAGACTTGCTTACAGGAGACTGTAACCATGCCGTTGAAAAATGGAATAAAATGAAGAATAATATCGAGTCGGTCGGAGAACTTCAGAACGCTACAAATACTATTGTCATGGATGCATTGGAAAAGGAAGCTCCGCCCACAATCGTCCTCGACTTTATTCATCAAATACCAGATAAAGAAGTTCAAGAATCGGCATACAGCACTGCCGCGGATGCAATAGGAGGGTCTGAACCGTTACAGGAGAGAGTTTACTGGAAAGTTTTAATTCCATATTGCCAAAATGCGCAGACTGATCTGGGACCTAATTCGACCGCAACAATGAAAATGCTTAATTTACAAAATCAGGTACGAATTCGGATGACTATAATTCGTTAATGATTTAAAGCAAAGTAAGGTCAGAAATAACATGAGTATTTTGATTTTCCAGATGCGCCTGACGGCAGCGCAACCTATCGCCAGCAGCTGTCAGGACATCCAAGCTCAACAGTATGAGCCTGCCGTTGCGACATGGCTCACGATGGTGCGAGACATTCCAGACGCCCCGGGACAACTTGAGACGAACATGAGAAGAATTATTACACGGACATACAACGGGACAGCGGAAAATCTGCCACTCACATTCCAGTACATCCTCCTCCTCCCCATCAATCAGAGCTTCTTCAAACAAGTTGCGTATAGCTGTATCCGCCGTGAAATGAGGGCTCATGGTCATGAGTATGACGCAAGTGCTGGGACTCGTCAAACCAGAAGCCCAGAATTACCATCACGCGATCCTTACTATAGATCCGCCCGCTATTAATTTATGCAAATATGGCATAATTTAATTACCCAGTCCTTAGAATTAATTAATGCATTTAACTAATTGAATTACCTTGAAATCTGCATTTATTTAAATATTGCCTATTAAGTCAACTTAGTCGTCTGCGGATGACATTTTAATTGCAACCTCTTCTTCTGCGTCATACTATGTATATTGAATAACATTTGACTAAACCCGACCCATCCATGACACAGCTCTCTAATTACTTGTGTAATGTGTATGACATATCCGTAATCTTCTGTACTGCTTTGGTTAAATATATTTATTGAGCTGTTGATTGGTGATATTATACATAGATATTATTCTATTTAATCGCTGTGATTTAATCACTTAATAAGAACATCTGTATATGTATACAATTATAGTTATTAGTTAAGTAGGTTGGTAGTATGTATTCCCGCTCAGAACATATTATGTAGGTATTTAGGTTATTGTTGTTGAATTTTTATATAAAATAAATAATGAGTTATAAAATAATTCATATGAGTTGTGAGTTTGGTAGTTAAACTTTAGATTTATTTATTGCCCAAGGGATTACACACTCAGTTTGCACTTAGTGGTCTATTTGACCCCGCCAAGGCACTTCTCCCGACAAAGTACGAAGTTGCGTATTTTTTAGAAATATGCGGTTAAAGTACACGACCTAGGTTTACCCCTAGTCACCAATGTAACCCGTAGATGTGTCATGTTGCGGACACGCAGTCATACAGAACGTCTCATAAACCGAAATTAAGCAAGTCTCCTTACTGATTTATACTAAATAATCTCTAAATTTTTGCGATTGCTTTCAATTGTAAGCGACTTTTCCTCAGTTCAGAGTTTTTGAAAGCGGAAGGAATATTTGAGCCATCGGCGCTCTTTCCAAGCACATGTTGAATAACATTTACGCTCAATCAATGTGGGACTCTTTGACTTGTGACCAGCAGGGATCGAATTTATGTATTTCCCTTTTATGGTAAACTCCCGGTACAGACATATTCCAATTTAAAATTAAACTCTCTACCAACACTACAGAGAACGAATCATTGACGGATCATTTATGTCAACGAATCATTTATGTACGAATCATAATGGACCACCGCTTCTCCATTAAGCGATCCATCTTTCTTCAGTTCCGACGCCTTTACTCTTATGCATATGTACTTATCCACTACTTTAGCAGAATAATATCTTGACCTGCACTATTGTCTCGAATTTCCGTTGCAAAAATCCGGTTTCTTATTTATAGTTGTCGGTATTGAATTAAACATTTCGTGACCGTGATTATTTACCTTGAAGTATGAAGCACTTACTATTTCCCTGACTTAAAACTTGATTTTGGACTTCCACACAAACCAGATTTAAATCAAGTCATCAGCCTGATCAACCAGTTCAAGGAAATATGTGACACATTCATTGTAGCGTATGCATAAGAATTTAAACTGAACGCAGAATTCAATAGTATTCACTAAGCTTTGCATTTGAATATGCTTCATGGGTTAGTATTTTAAGCTTCAGCTTATTTTTTTAGAACTGTGGTTAAAACAGTTACGTTTTGCCTTAAAAACATAAATTACAGGACATTAAGTGAAACGTAGAATTATAACTGCTTATTAAAGTGATCAACTTAAGCTATAGGTATTGTTTACAATGGATTTGCTTCTTAAATCTACATTTAGCGTGATTTGGATAATCCTGCTCTGCACAAGCCGAACCCATCCGCATGGTAAGTTTAATCATGAAAATAATTTGATACACGAGATATCGGTACAAATCCAACTCATTTTTTTCGCCGATTCCTATCTTTTTTTGATTTTGGTGATTAACCGGCATGCCTACAATTGGATTTATGTGGATCAATCAATATAACTATCTCAACTATTTAGTCTAATAATTCAGTAATTAATCCAAACCGTGCTATGAGCATGTACTAAACTATTCTCAATTTTTAGCTACCTTGTGTAAATGTAATGTAAAAATGCTTATTTCGTCTTTGTAGCATAATACGGTCATCCATATTCTTTCCGGCTACCTAGACACTAAACT
>JAQFYT010001201.1:0-17849 GCA_034694925.1 Ceratophysella denticulata
ATAAACTTGAGCGAGCAAAGCTAAAACTGTGCTGTAGTAAAGCGAAGAGCAGATTTGTGCCAGCCAGGAGCAAGAGTGGAGGACGCTCACATGGTTTACATAAAAGGCGCGAGAAACTCATGTATAGATGTTTTTGATATCGGGGTATCATTTACTTCCCTATAAGTGACCAGGACATTGAATTCAAACAAACATTTCTGCTTTAATAACCCACATTTAGACGCCGAGCCGTTTTTAGAGCACATACCCCTCCGCGTTGTTCGCCTTAGTTGGTTCCATCCTAGTCACAGGTGGTTCGCTAGAATTCGCTGTGCATTTCACTATGATCTACTATAATACCTATACATACATAGTATGTATTTACAAATTTTGATACAAAAATAACACAACTAATGATTTGGAGTATCCGAACTGAACGAAGATCAAAATACAAATATATCTAAATGAGTTTTACCGTACCATCTACTTTAAATCCTATTTGAGAAGAGCGTTCGCGGTTAATGGTCAACGACATAAACCGCAGTCGCACCACCTTAATTAAATATAATCGTATTATGCGATAATTCTGTTTTGATTGAAGCAAGCTCCACCACAAATCAAATCAGTCGTTGTGTCTTATGATTATCCATTGACTGCGTTGTTCTTTGATTTCATATGTACATAATGTAAGCTGGGTAAGTAATACGCAATACATAATATGTAACCCACTTATAACAAAGATTAATTTAAATATTTTAGTATACTCTGATTATGCTTGTTATATGTATTCTGAAATAATGTACATAGTTTATAATAAGCGACCTCCGTGTAATTGCAAACGTTTCTTTAAAATAACTTTAGATAGATATGGATAGATAAGAGAATAATTACTATTTGTAAGCAAAAACGTATGCGATCTAAGGATAAGACCTCTTGGTACACTGGTTATGTACAAGTACAATCTATGGAACGCGTACGTTTTTCCTAAATAAATCTTAGCTTTATGATATTTATCTACAGTTAGGTTATTTTCAGGTTAGGTTAGAAAAAGCGTAGGCGATTTCCGGATCGCACATCGAGACGTGTGCCGCCCTCTAAAACCGCAGCATATATTTGGTTTTCAATACTCCAGCATCCGATTCTATGCTCATTCGTGGTTACAATAACTTCAGGTTATTGAAAATAACTGTTATTTAAAATATAAAATATTAATGTTTGGTTATAATTTGAGTCATAATGTGTGACCAGTATGTGATCTACAAGGTGATCTACATAAATATGTAGATCGCAGTGCATGGTAAAATATAGAAACAGCCACATACAGCCATGGATTTTTTTTCATGTGAATAAGCAAAAATGCATCTCGTCTTAGCGTGCCCCAAACAAGGACTCCCTGATTCCCGCGAAAGTTGAATCTCATTTGACAGTTGGAAAATCGAAACTCAATCAACTTTTCTTTGTACCTCTGACATCTGACATCTGCCCTGTTTTGTCACCTGTGTCTGCGTCACCTATCGTTGCCTAGTGTGATTAAACTTCGACGTAGTTGCTAGTGTCAAGTGACGAGAGTCTTAACCGGGATGGAAGAACAGGACACCACGCTACTCCAACTGTGCACGTACGATGAGAAGACACCGTTCGAGCCGACCCAGAATGACTTTCGAATGCGAAATGGGAAGGGTCGCAATAATCGGCTCCAATTTGTGGTGGAACTTGTACGTAAATATTTTAGTACACTAAGAATATTCAACTATAATAGACATGACTTACTACAATCACAATAGTGCTACGAATCTAAATTATAATGTTAAACCTAGTCCGTCGTCCATAGTCCGCCTCGTCGCGTTGTCTTAATTTCTGATTGCTGAGCTGTCATTTTAACAACATATCCAACATCTGACACAACCACAATCAACAACCGACTCGACTGAACGCTTTGTCGCAAATACTGCTATCATAATAATTTAATTGAAAAATGAAGTGTTTACCTCAATAAAATGGGGTAGGTATGTGCTTCATATCAGATCGGATAATCAATGATTCATAGTTAACTTTGCTAAAAATCGTTTACTTACAATATTATTCACCCAAGACCGGCTCCCGGCTCGCTGCTGGCCATATAGCTGAGCCAAGGTTATATCCGGTCCATAACACATTCATGTAACACTAAAATTAAAATTGGAATATTATAAATTCGAACGTGCAAATATCACATAGGATATCAATTAATTTTTCTTGCCTGGTATCTGTTATCTGTGGAAGATTCTCCATTCATGCCCAAACTACCCTACCATGAAGGATACGACCAATAAGGTCTCTTGACAAGATCAATAACTCCGTACCTAGCTTACCGGGTTACGCCGTGCCAGAGATTGGAATGAGTAACCTTTATCGAAAATCCTTCGACACGGGAATATATCCATACTTATTAGCTACAACATAATGCATAATATCACATTTACATTATGACAATTTACAACATTCAACTCTCTAATATAAATATAAGTACCTACTATATCAGGGAACATTGTTCCCTGCTACTATATAATACTATGTAGTAATTGCATGACATTCGTATTCGTATCAAATTGCGTAACTTCAAATTACACTGCCAAACTCAAGCTTTTTTGCAACTATTCTAATTGAACTAATAAGGTTCGATTAAAGGAAGTTTAACTTAATTTATGCTTTTTATAATTTTTTAATGGTTATTTATTATGACTGAACAGAACAGAGACTTGAGAAAAAGATAATTATTTTTGGGTTATGTGTTATATATTATGTACCTATTTTTATGATTTTTGGGATACATATGCCTTATGACTATGACTATTTACTTAATTCACTTTTTCCTTATTGCAAATTACTCTCAAGGGTTCATCGTGAAGTCATTTTTTTTTTAAATTCATCTGTTATTATTTTGTTTGTCCGTTCGAATAGCTACAAAAGAAAGCGGCGGCTCTCCGAAAAGAACACGTAGTGAATTGGTCGGATGATGAGTGGGAGGATCGAGCTTCTAGACGTAAATTGAGAGTAACGGAAGAAGACCTTGGTATTTGCAATAATATCTTATTTGTAAAACTTACCCCAGACGCTAATTTACTTAGTTCATTATTCATTACATAGAATGTATTTCAGGCTATAATGTAATGTATAATATTTTTTTAGTGGAAACCCTGGAGGTTTGCAGTAAAACTGATCCCGCAATCACATTCGCTGAACCAACGGCAGAAGAGCTGGAACTGGTGGAGCGGAAGAAGCGTCTCGTTGTAAGATCCGAAAGAGGCAGCTTTCCAAAGGATTTTCCAAAGAAGAGTGGAAGAAAGCAGACCCATCATGACACCTCCAACTTTCCCAATGTCAACTTTTCTAAGGACTTTGAAGAGCAAAAGGTTGCCAAAATTCCAAGCCAACGTTTGACTCGGAGTCCGCCGTATTGCCCAGTAGTAAGTTTGGTTCTTCAGCGTGTTCCAGACTCTGTTCTTCGTAACCTCAAAAGAAATCCGTCAGAGTTCAACCAGGTCCAGTTGCCGTTGCCACCACCGTCACCGCCGGAAATTGTCAAACGGTGGATACCGTCGACTCCGGATAGTGCCAAACCGTCGACACCACAGTCATTTCCAAAGTTTGTGAAAGCCACGCCGCCACCTGTATATATATCGTCGAAACGGAAACAGTTGCCGTTGACAATTGCCTCTCCGAAACGGAAACCGTCTCCGCAACCATTACCAGTGGCAATTGCCTCACCGAAACGGAAACCATCTTCGCAGCCATTACCACTGGCAATTGCCTTACCGAAAAGGAAACCGTCTCTGCAACCATTACCAGTGGCAATTGCCTCGCCGAAATTGAAACGGAAACCGTCTCCGCAACCACTACCACAGGCAATTGCCTTACCGAAAAGGAAACCGTCTCTGCAACCATTACCAGTGGCAATTGCCTCGCCGAAACGGAAACCGTCTCCGCAACCATTACCAATGGAAATTACCTCGCCGAAACGGAAACGGAAACCGTCTCCGCAACCATTACCAGTGGAAATTGCCTTGCCGAAACGGAAACGGAAACCGTCTCCGCAACAATTAGCACTGCCAATTGCCTCGCCGAAGCGGAAACGGAAACCGTCTCCGCAACCATTACCACTGGTAATTGCCTCACCAAAACGAAAACCGTCTCCGGAACCATTACCACGAACAATTGCCTCACCGAAACGGCAACTGGTCGCGACGCCGGTTATACCGATGGTCAAGCCGAAATCCCTTGGCCTCAAGAAAGCGAAGAATCATTCCCGTCCCTTCACTGATATTCAGAATAGTTACGCTCTCACACCAACGAGCTCTCTGACAAGTGCGTTTGATACCGTCGCTTATGAACAATTTCCAAGTAAGACTCCATTTCCAGGCCTCAAATTAACATTCGCACCAATTTATGACAGTTACCTTTACACCCCTCCCAAATCCAAGAAACCCCGTACTGTTTAGAAATAATTTCTTTATGTACATTATTCTGAATATTTTGAAATAATTTTTGTAACTTGTAGCTGACTATTTTCATTTTCCTATATTTAAATTTTTATATAATTTTGCCACTTGCACTGAGCTGGAGTTTCAAAAGGACTGTACTTGTACAAATGCGGCAACTCTATTTCCGAAAAAATGTAGCTGCAGCCAACCAATAGTATAGATAAGCTAATTATATAAAACTATAATCTGTATAACAAGCATTTATACTGGAACTACATAGACACTAGGTTCCGAAGTACCCGACGTAATATAAATTCTATTTGTACTCATCCATGAAGGAATATTGGGTTGTTCTTCCAATGACGACGATACCTTAACCTTAGTCTTTGACCCGATAAGACCTGGGTAAATCCATAAGACATAAACAAGGTTGACAATTAGGAAAACTGTGTCCGTTAAAATCACGATATGAAACAGTATAGGATTTCCAGTGAATACATCATCCAAACGATAGATGTTAATTGCTGAATAACTTCCGAAAAGTCCAAGAATTGTAAGTAAATTAATTATTGTCCATCCCGTAAGAAACAAATTGTCAATTTCCTGTAAATTGAAATGAGAATAATATCAGATTTTTTCGGAACGTATTTTAGCTGTTTTCGTAAAATTGTCTATTGATTTTTGACTTATTCCTAATGCATGTCTTCCGCTCGTGACCATTCGCCAAAATTACCTGCTTCGTCGCGGTAGTGTACAGAAATAGAGTAGACGAAATCATTTGGAGTATTCCCAATAGAAATATGAATAGCAAGAATGTGGACACATAAATCCAGTCATGTGGAAGTTTTCTGGACAGATTTACATGGTCGTAGAGGAGAATTACAATAGTACTCACTGCTATTCCCAAAATCTAGAACTCAAATGAAAACGTTAGCATTAATTACTGGGAAAATCATTTAATTTCGAAATTCTGGAAATACCTGGGAAATATTATAACTTACCGTAGACGTGTGCAGGGTTAATCGGATACCTTTGGTCAGCATTGTTTTGCTATTTTTTGTACTTGTTTTACAGGTATAATTGGTCGATGAAGAACTATCCAGTGCGAATTTAGTTCGTATTGACTAGACAGTTATAAGAATACAAAATGCAACAGATGATGACTTTTTTTGCAGGAACTCTGTTCTATATCGGTATTGTAAATAATACCAAGTAACGTACACGTAAATCTCAAGTTATTCAGGTCATGGAGTCACTAAACAAAGAAGGAATACAAATGAGGATAAGATAAGATACTGGGTATTAAACGCTGAATACTTTTATAGCCAGCAGATTTCTGCAAACCTTAATAGTAGTACCTACACGTTTATGTTTGGACTGCATTAATCTGTTCATATCGGGCAAACCTTGCTTGCATAGGGCAAATGAGAATTGAGTATGAATAAATGCTGTGAGGACTGAGAGCGACAATTTTTTTGGTAATAGTATAATTTTATTATTAAAACTGATTGTTATATTGTATGTATGTATGTATAGGTATGTAGATATATTTCTTTGAGGAGTCAATTCAAATATTAATTGTAATTGTAATTATATCTGTGGCTGGCTTCGCTAAAACTAGCCGGAATTTAGGACTAAGAATTACGATTAACTTGAGGGGAAAACGAGCAAAAAATAAAATAGTAAATTACTAGCTATATATTCATATTACCAGTAGGTAGTAATTTACAATATAATAGATTTCATATAGGTATGTATTATGTATCTTTTCTTCACACTACTATAGCAGGCCATTCTTGATTTTTCAAACTTTTTTTCATGGAATTTATCATTTGGTTCTGCAACAATTAGGTGCTTACAAGGTTAAAAATCGTGAGGGCCAACGATGCATTCAATTTCGACCAATATGTGGGGGAGAATGTTCAGGATGACCAATGGGCGCAAACGAGACGGTTCAGGATGACCAACGGGCGCATACGAGACGGTTCAGGATAACCAATCATGACGTGAGAATGTTTTGAGCACCCAATCATAGCACATTGCAAATACGTTTACCACGCCCATCTGTCTACATCGCAGGATATAGTTCCACGTTCACAATTACTGTACCAATAATCTGTACAGATCTTTACAATCCAGTGTTGCTTCCCAAATTGTCGCACAACCAAATGTTAAATTCCAAATTTTCTCTGACGTGCTGTTACCATTTTTCCGCCTTAGCACTTTATCACAAGAATCACATTTTAATCCATGTGTTACCATATACATATATTTTCATTTCAGGTTTTCAGGTATTAGTCGACTCAATCTGGTACTTTCTGTATCAATTACAATTAGATACATATAATTGGGTTTACACGATAGGTAGTCATATAAGGAGTTCAGAATATACAGCTAGAGCTAGATGTATGTAGAATATAATAATGTGTAGGTAGGTACACTAATAATTTCTAAGATTAAGATTAGAATAACATGTAGATATATTTATGAGTACTCGAGTAATGATTAAATACCTTTTCGTACATATTTAGAAGCGCCAGCCTTCCTATCGGAATTGCATGTGCTGAGATAAAGTGTGCTTCAATTAATAATAATTTAGTTTATAATAATTATAATAATTACACTCGGTATGTTAACAAAGGAACTCACTCCGCTAGCGTGTGGGCTGGGCATGTTTTATCGAACCCAAATTATTGATAAACAAGAATTTTATCGAATTTTAATTGAATGTAGGTACCTAATTTTGTTTGCAGAATGAACGTGAGGTTATTTGCCTTATGCAGGCACTGACCAAACCTTCAAGAAAAAATTTCAATTTCCGATAAAATTATTCGATAATATATATATAATATGGTTTTGATAAAAAATCCGTAGCGCTCCGCTAGACTCCTACGTCTGTCTGTCTCTCGGTATAATTCATAAGATTAGCCTAAATAGCGACATTGTTTTTAATTTTTTAAGTTTTTTACGAGTTTTCCTTCAGTCTGACTCAATTAACGTATTCTACAAAATGTAAATAGAACGACACATACAATTAGGAAGTGACAAGTGAAATACATATGTACCTACATATATAATTAATATAACAAAACATAGGTAGTGATTTTTTTTTAAATAGAATTAAAATTAATTGCGCGTTGCGCGAACTATTTTTTATAGCTAATGTTAAAACAGATTTGACGCTTAAAGATAAGATTTTCCAAAGTATTGCTCAATGAATTCAGAATAGTTATTGAAGAATTGTTACCCGACGACATTTTACCGAGTCAGAATTTGTTTGAAGCCTTGACAAAGATCTGCGTGCAACTTTGTTCGCTATTTAGTCGGAAAATCCTGCGCAAGCGAAAATTTGTCGTTAATGGAAAAGTTATTAAAATTCCATAGCCAGGCTATAGATAAGTGAATCGACATTTTTGTGCCGATTTGCCCGGTAAGAAACATCTGCAATGGTTTGTCCACCATGTATGTTAATGTACAAGCTAAATTCTAATTTAAAATGAAATATCCGACTCACAAATGTAAACATCGGAAGTCCAAGGTACAGCATCGCATTACAATATGTACATATATACTGATACAAAGTCAACAAGACATAATGCCGAATCGACAATTAATTATTCACCTAATTAAGTTATATCATAATAATCTCCATGTATATTCGATTTCGCTCAAATATTTTAAATATATTTAAAAGATCGCCGACCGTTTCTGTTGCTGTCAGAGGTCACAGCAGTTACCAGTTAACAGGCGAATCGTAAGAAGCACCACTAAAACTTTCCATATGCTGATTTTATTATTGTTTACTCTCCCAGTGCATCTCTTGTAAAATCTCGGATTCAAATACCAAGATTCTCCAGATACACAGAATTAGACGGGGTAGAGATATTCACAAGACGCAATACGATAAAATTCAACAATTCAGATTAGTATAGACGAATTGCTCATCGGGCTTCGCAATGCAATGTTGCGAATATCCAAGATTTTGCAATATTTCACATATAGGTAAGAGGGAGGTGGAATAGTCCAGATATCATGCAAAGATTCAATTTAGGTTAGGTAAGGATAGCTAAGGTATGATTATATTATTTAAGTGTTTGGATAATGTTGAAAAGTGCATATAATTTTTTAGGTTTTTTAGTGCCAGGTGCCAATATGTATATAGTTAATTATTCGTTGTGCAGTGTGAAAATAGTTTACTCGTACAATTCCTAATAACTTTTTGAAATCCTCAAGAAATATCGATTCAATAGGGATAATGGATAAGTACGAGAGTGCTTTTAAGGAGACAATACCGTTAATTTGAATTTTCGGAATAATAGTTAACTAATTACTCGATTAAATTAAGTACAGATAGTGTTCCGTTAATATGTAGGCTCAACATTATGTTCGATATCGATTAGGTAATACAGGTAATCGTAGTGCCAGTTCGAGTCCTTCAAGTACCAGTCACGCTCAAGTACGCGATTCCGAACCAAATTCCAGTTTACCGGGAATACCGGTCATGCGCATGTGTTCGATGCCAGTTCACGTTCGAGTACCTGCATCATCACACCGGTCATCGCAAATGCACGGTTCGACTTAAATTCCTGTGCGGTTAAGAATACCGGTCATGCGCACTTGCACGATGCCCGTTCGAGTTATCTGTACCGGGTTTGCGTATACGCATAGAGCATAACTGCACGGTCCGCCTCATACAAGGTCTCGAATACGAGTATCGAGTACGCCATTCACAGCATGTTAACCGTTGAGCCAACCGTTAACCGTTGACCTGACCATATACTTTATTCAGTATACCGGTAAAGTACAATATTATCGGGTAACCTATCTATGCATAATTTGCGATATATGAGCATCGCACAACGCACAACCCAGCTATCCGCGATCTTCATCTTACACTACACAGGCTATCGAAGGAATCCTTATAGAATTAGGACTAGGAATACCTAATATCAATACTCATAAAATCCTAATCAGTATATGTATGTATGTATGTATGTATTAATTTATAATTATAGTGTGCAAATACAGGCAATAACTTGTATGGATCAGCCATTATCGATTGCTTCGTTTTCTTCTTTATCTAACCGATGTCAGATGAAACATCCTTTCATAAACCGACACATTAATCTATATTTGCTGCATGTTTCCTGTTGACTTCCTATTATTATTTTTTTGGAGAAGGTTTACATAGGAACCGGGAGGAAGTCGGGCTTTTTTCATTAGAATAGCGGGATTTGCGTGGTGGTCGTAGTGATAGGAAGTTCGGAGAGATTGGGACATTTGAAGACCTCATACTCGAAGAGGAGTGAGACGCCCAAGAAGACAAAGTAGAGAATGAACATGACCAGCCCTAGCCCTTTGTTCATTTTCCAGCGGAAGAGCATGATGGACACCACCACGAAACACAGCATACCTGAAGATAACAATTAACAAAAATTAATTAATAACCTAGACTAGCGTACTGGGCGAACTTCGCCCACTTTCTTAACGTTTAAATGCAATATGTAATGCATAGCATGAGCGGCTAAAATCGAAATACATGGGAAACTTTGTATTTAAGAGAATAGCGAAAGATTTGTGCCTGAATTGCAGTGCAGGAGGCTATATGCTATATGTTGCTTGTAAGTAAATAGTGAGAATGCCGCTCTGACTCGTAAAATCCTAATGTAAATAAACGAGACTACCAGCAAATTCAAAGACTCACCAAAGAGAATAGCGACGGAGCAGAGCATTCCTTTAGCCTGAACCTCAATCGGCTTCCGCTCATATGCCGAGTAGAGGAGCCAAGGAAGCGGAAGACCCACACAAACGTCAAATATATTTGACCCAATCGATGAGGACACGGCCATGTCACCCAGTCCCTTCCGAGCCACAATCACGGACGTAATCAAGTCCGGTATGGACGTCCCTGCAGCCAGAAACGTCAATCCCATGATCTAAAAACACAACACAAAATACAGAGTGATAACGAGGCAGAATCATTAAAATATCATAACTCAAGTGCGTACAAAGACATCAAAGTCTTTATATAATATCAGATGCAGTGACGCAAGATTATTCGCCAGGTTTTAATTGGAATCCTGAAACGTGAATGGAAACGAACACCTTGGCCAGAGCCACAGCAGCGGTTAACATGAAAGTTTGTGAATCCTCCAACCTCCAACCCACTCAATATTTAAAACAGGGTCCAAAATATATATAAATATTCATAGAGGCACCGTTGTTCACCGCACACAGCCTGAGCCTTCTTTGGTTTCAATTCCGGGAAAGTTGGCTATAAATAGCACTGACCTTTTGTATCTACATCTTCAAGGGAAGTTTTCAGTTTTCACCTTCACTGTAGCAAAAGCAGGCTTTCACCGCTTTCACCGGGAAAAAGTTCGCTTTCATCAAGGAGAAATTCCGCTTTCAACTCAGAGAAAACCTACTTTCACCTCACAGAAAGTTCAATTTTACCCCTAAAGCTTCAGTATCACCGGAGAAAGTCCGCTTTCACCTAGGAGAAAGTTCAATTTTACCTGAAAAGGTCAAATTTCTCCTCGCCGAGAAAGTTTTCATCGTACCCACTTGACGGGAATTGGTTTCAAATATAATTATGCATTTCTACGCGGAGGAATCATCAATTGGATCTCACGTCCGAAAACTGAACCAGGCTCTGTCTGTGTCTCGTTAAAAATCCAAAAATAGAATTTTCCTCATAGCAAAACCTAACCAGGTATTTCTTTGTAGCATTCTAGTAGTCAAGATCTAATTAAGAAATGCCATAAAGAATACTACAGAGAGCACTGTTATCTAAACAGCACTTGTTTACAATTTACAACTACCCCAGACTCCACACGCAGAAATAACAAACATTCCTGAACTTCATAGAGTCAAGCCGACTTGGACATATAGTCCTTTAGAATTTTTTTTTACGGATTTCCTTTGAAAAGTAAAGTATAAAAATGCTGCGTATTTTCTTAAGAGAAAATTCCTGGAAAATGCCAACGGCAGGCGGATAAGGCAGGTCGCCAAAAATGCGAAATTCACAGGGGGGATAAAACCCTGGCTTGGCGGTGATTAATGATCCTGGCTTGAATGTGTTCTTTTTTACTTGTAGAACTTGATAGGGATTTTATGAGTAACACAGATATAGTTGCTCGATAGGCGAAAAAAAGTTTCGTTCAAGTGTGTGTGTGTACTAATTACTTCTGCCCTAGTTCTCCTTAATTAGCGTCTTAAGCTTCATTCCCATACACATCCAGTACAAGACATTATACGACGTCGTTACGACGGACGAAACTTGAAAGTTGTGTAGTGTTTTTGGCACTGATTCAAAGTGCGAGTACGGGATCGCATACAATTATCAAACTAAACGTTTAAATCAGTCTATGTTTCTTATTTAGGTTGTGTTTAGAAAAAGCATACGATCTCAGAATCGTACCCTATGTCTGTGCGGGGTTTAGGCTGAAAGGTATAGGGATTAGTGGCCAGAGGCCTATCTGGTCTACGCTTTATTTCTGAGGTCATGCTAATAACCTTTTACGTCTACAAACTAGCAGAGCAGGCATAAGCCACGAGATCAGCGGAAGTAATTGACTGTAAAAAGAAATGGGAAGTTTCAGCTTCAGACGGTTTTTAGTATTATTTTCTGAATCATTTTCTACAGCAGAGACCAACGATTCTTACAGGTCAGGATTCCGGATATGATGCAGCGGTGCCTGGAACTAAGACATACCGGAATTCATGCAATTCAGCAAAAAAAAACAATTTAAATCAAATGGAATCTGCGGTGTGAGGGAGCTAACGTCAGGCTAACATTGTGCATTTATGACAGACAGGGTTCGTGATATAAAATTCATGAGTTGTTTGTCGGTTTGTGTGTCCGTGTAGGTGTGCAGTATATTTTGCACTGCATATACCGCATACCGCATATACTACGTCAATGTAAAGTCACGAAGTGAACCATACAAACCCAATTTTGCTGATTGGCAGCGATCCGTTGCTTATGCCGCATTAGTGGTAAACCGATTATCACTATTAATACCCCGTGTCAATTTTCGCATATATACTCCTAGATTTCGTGCCGCAGATCGGGCATCCGACCCGTTGAAATCAAGCAAATTCACGAGGTCAGTCAACTACCGCTACCAGAATAATGAAACCCATATCTACTCTAGATTATGACATGGACATACCTAAGCATAGCCCGGTGGTTTTCTTGGAGTAAGTCACAAGAAAATATGGTAAAAGGAAAGTAATTGAAGATTTTTTTCGCCTATGTCCAACACATAACATATAAGCTAAAGCCAAGTCAGACACGCAATTCCATCATTTCACAAGGTTTCTTCAGTCAGTCCATTGTGTGGACGGGAAACGGAATATATGTATGTAGCAGACCGTCATAAAGAAGCATGTAGCTAAGGTATATATATCTACGATATACGAGTAGGAAGCAAGAGTCTTGGGATGAACGATTTATTCCATCGATTTTCCAATCACTTCACTATATAGTGCTGCTCCTGTTGTAAGCAGGAAGGCTTGGACGGCTCTATGGACTCTGCTATGAGATAGATTAATATTCCATTTTTTTATGATATCATGTAACAACACATTCCGGGGATGAATATATTGGCTGCGGAGAAAGGCAACTTTTTCTACGATTCCGTTCCACGCCAAATGAAACAGCACTAAAATGTATATTATAAAATACTGAAAAATAAGTAGATGGCGTTTGGAAATTCACCTAATTTCTGATTCATGTAAGTACAAAGAATTTTCGCAAAAATTGGTCAAATAACGAGGTAATTAGCTTTCCATTGACATATAGTACGTCTGGGTAAAAAAGTCGGCTTTTCTGAAATCTGAGTACCTATGAAAATTGTATCTGGATAAAAAATTAATAACAATAATGCCCATTTGACCAGGAACCGATTTACCGATCCGATGGCATTTTGTGGTTACCTATTTATGTTCCTTATGGCGGCCGCGGGTGGTATTACTCTATTATGTATTTAGAAGGCCAAAGCCTTAGCAGCAGATGGATCAGACCCACAGCATCTGACGTATCTATTCATTTCCTTTCTTCATTGTGCACTCACGTTACCCCAGTTTCCTTCGGATATCTTCCTTAAGTAATAGCCCACACGGTACGACTTGACAGCACAGGAAGTTCAAGTGTGTTCTTAA
Organism: Ceratophysella denticulata; assembly: GCA_034694925.1. Classification (NCBI taxonomy): domain Eukaryota; kingdom Metazoa; phylum Arthropoda; class Collembola; order Poduromorpha; family Hypogastruridae; genus Ceratophysella; species Ceratophysella denticulata. The sequence goes on from JAQFYT010001201.1 coordinate 13,608, forward strand.
ACACAAAGCTACACTATTTTACACCGAAAAAAATCGAAAATCGAACTCCAGTGGGTCAATGTAAACTTCCTGGTCATCATCCGATCTTAGAAAACAACTTATTTTGCCAGCGGGATTCACTATTGCATTTACGTACCTATATGACATGTACCATACATTGGTATATGATTACATTACTAGCTACAGGTTAAATGCTATCTCGGTTCACCTAATAAACGTGTACCCTGCCGGTTACACTGAAAGTTGATAAAATAATTACACTGAAAGTTACACTGTTACTTGATCTTTCAAAAAACATCTGAGCCTTAAACCTTAATTTGTTACTGTTTATATATCAAATATTTGAACGGTAGTTATTCTAAGAATCCAGATATATGTTTTAAATTCTATTATTTAAATCTTATAATGCACAATATCATAGCTTTCTTGGTGAAATCTATTTATGCACCTAATACCATAGTAAGCTAGCATACGACTGCGAGTACAGTGAATTGCACAAACAGATTCAATTACAAACAAACCATTGTTACCATTTCAGTTTCAATATCTGAAGCCTAAACGATAAAGATAGAATATAATACAATAATCTCAACTCAGCTCTGCGTGACATTAATATACTCAAAATTAAAATTCAATTGGAAAATCCTGACATTTGAAATTTGTTCACTAAATAGGTCCCTTGAGTTCCGAACGAGTGCATTGAACTTCAGTAGAGGACTTCTCCTCAACAAAAGTTTCAATTGTGTACAGAATACAGACAGACCCAACAAGCCTCTTGAATCGAGTATACACCTCTCATATTCGATCCAGCGATCACATACTTCTTAAACAGCGTTTTTGTGTAACCGTGCCAATTGGTTAGGTTAGACAGTATGCGATGATGGGATCGCACATGACGTCTTTACTGAGTCGAGATAAATGAAAGCTGCCAAACTTTCACTGTTGTGAGAGTCGTCGTTTGCTGTATGCTATAAAGTGCTAAGAGGCTTCACAGATTAATTTTCCAGTTGGTTGAAAGTTGCAATGAGCTCTCCAAAATCCAATCCATGCACGAAAGCATTATGGGTAACTCACTATGGGATGGATGAATGAAATGTCAGATCCATTCTGCAACAGACGCGCCAGTGAATTTCGTGCTATTCTTCTTCGTTCTACATAGGTTGTGTCCATGTGGAACCAGCGTGGACGACCTTGTACTTCGTCCTATTCTCTGCCCATTACACACCCACATACCGAGTAGAAACGTAGATTAAGGCAGCACTTTAGTGCTGGGCCTATAGAAAAAAAGTAGTTCGTCGGATAAGCCAGTAGCGTCCAAACGATACTTTCCATGGCTTGACTTGGCATCTGACAGGCTACGCAGTGTCTGGAATGATTTCGCGACAATTGAGCGCAACTGCATCATCTATGCAACACCGTGAGTATACCAGCTTTTGGCTCAAGCGTATTTTCCGAATACGAAATTCGTTGTCTACCGCGGACATTGATTAAGCTGTAGCCGCCACGTTATACGTTAAATTTTAAATTCGATGTGTCCCACGCCTGCTCTCATGTTTGAGAACACAGATATGGTAAATGCAACTTAAAATGTGATCACCGGTAACATTTAACTCGTCGATTTTAAACCTTCACCGAATTGTCGCGCTACGTGCCCGTTCCATGTTTTATCTTAGAGTGTATCTAATAAGATAGCATCTGAGATACACGGAGATAGAAGTACACGGGTCCTATCTTAATGCATCCCGCGGCCTTAGTGTTCCAGCAAATGCCGAAAACCTCCTACTCATACGCTTTGGTCTACATCAACGGATTTTACGACCTCTTCCAAAATCCATTTATCCACTATGCACTCCGCGTGTTCAGCGTTCTACCATATACCAGTAGCTAGCCCTTTCTTTAAAGAAAAATACATAATATAGTTTATCGTAGAGCTTATAGGGGTTTTCAACATATTTTATTCACTTTGAGCCAACGTAGCGTAGTGTACTGTACTTTCTTCGCTGTCGTAGAAAATGCATTACAGCTACAGAGCTAATTATGGCTATTCACGTTAATACAAAAGGCGTCGTTAATAAAATTAAATTTCGATTTATTGTTAAATTTGGCATATACCAATATTAAATAGATGACTTCTGCTTGTACCGGAATTAAGTAAAGAAAAAGCTGTACATCTAAATTGTACATGCTGTACAAAGGCGCATCGGACAAAACTTGCTAATTTGGGCAAATTTTTATAATGAAAATATAATAAGTCAAGCCCTAACAGTAGATATTTATTGGAAAAAACAAGTAATTCCTTGTGCAAACCAGTGTTTATTAGACAAAATTCCGTTTTAATTAAGGTTTTTCCAATATTAATCCAAATTTTAAAAAAATTGGGAATTTCTCATTCTGGAAGCTGAAATATTAATGAGACAGATAACCTACGACACGACGTTTAGAAATTCCAGCTAAAACTTTTACTGAAAGAAAATCCCATTCTTTTTCTAAAAAAAAACTTGGCAAAGTCATCGGGTTTTCTGTCGAGAGAAAGTCGGTGAAAGCATTTCATTTTCCCTGAGAGTCCTGCCCTTTCCCTGTTGCCACCATGCTTCAGCGGGGATGCCATGCCGGAGACCTTCCCCCAGTATTGTCTGGCCCTTTTTTGATTTACGAGGTCGGGAGTGGCTGTCACCCAAAGCCACGTCCCTGCCCATTACTTTTTAGAACTCAATATTTAACGCACCAATACAATATGTTCTTTTTACCAAATTTATAGTAAATCTATCCTGCAATAAATTTCAATTATTATTATTATTAAACTAATTATTATTATGTTGGAGAGAAACGCTAGGAAAACGGTCAAAATCACTCATTTTCTTGGTCAGCATACAGCTTGCCTTGTAGTTTTTTAAAAATAGAGATACTAGAAAACAGGTCAAACTGAGCGTTTTTCTGGTAAATGTATTGTATGTGTATTTCGACACAGATTTCATATACAGGAGGTTTGGTTAGGTTTAAAATTACCCGAAAAAGATTTTTCAAAGCCGAATTAAAAAATTCGATAGGTACCTAGATCTCGCCGTCAAAATTAGAATTTTACCGTGGTATTTACCATGATCCTATTTTTGACCGAAACTCCGGGATTCCAACTTCCAACCATTTGAGCCTGAGCCTTAGCCTGGCGTACTTTCACTTTGAGACCTTAGTAAACTGTAAAATAGGAAATCTACCTAAATAGAGAAACGTCGTTTGCTTTAACGTTGTATTCTATTTATTTATAAATAAATTTAAAATAAAACAGGTCAAAAATCCAAATTATAGGTAAATTTTAATGCATACCACTTTTCAGTAGAAGTCCCAGGATTCCAAAACGCTACCCACCCTGGTGTACTTTCACTTGGGGACCTTTGTAAACTGTAAAATCGTAAATCAACAAACTCCACACGGCGGCGGAAGTCTAGGAGTCTCGTTTCTATTCCACAGAAGCCCCCTGCACTTGAGTTGATCCCTGCTAAAGAGCAATTTAGCGGTACTAGTACTGGTTCTAAGTATGTTTGGATTTGGAATGAGATACTTGTGTAATTAATTGAGCAACAGACTCTTGCTCCATGTCTGGTTTTGACGCCTTAGAAATTCAAGAATAAAACTACTCAGCAAGCTAGGCGGTGAGTCTCCGCCTACGCAAGGGGGTTTTAAGAGGCTTAGTCACAAGTTTAGAGTTTTATATGATACGAAATAACATAAAGTTGAATTATCTCTGTACACAGTGTGATCTACAGCCTGTAGATAGCAGATCTAACAAGTAAGCTGGTCGAAACGACGCCTAATTTGACCTATATGAATATACCTTTGCAGAGGCTCATCAGGCCATTGGAGAAAGTTGACTTTCTCTTTGATACTTAGGAAACAGACCAACAAACGAGTTCATATTTTGATGAAATAGAGCATACCGTAAATATTCGATTAAGAGCCCATCTCGAATAGTAGCCCAGTCTAAAATAATAGCCCGGGCTACCATTCGAATGTAGCGTTCCAGTCGAGCGTTAAGTATAAATTCTAGCATGTGGTGTAGAATACTATTTAACCTCACCGTTTAAATTCTCAGTGATCATCCTAAAATTTGGTACATTAGCCCTTGTATTGTTTTGTTCCACACGGAAAGTACTTTTCTCAAAATAAAGTATTGAGATTTCTACAATTTGCGACTCAGCATTGTAAAGTTATTTGAATAATGCAACTAATTTTAATTTTAATTTTATA
>JAQFYT010001202.1:0-17835 GCA_034694925.1 Ceratophysella denticulata
AAAATTGATTTAATTGCGTGGCTGATTATATAATTTAACCCTCCCCCGTTAATACGAATCGTAGAAACTTCCTGTTTGGTGCATTGGATGCAGGGCAAGTTAATTGTGAGTTGATATTTTGCCGATTCTTTATGATTTCCTATCTTTCCGATGGAGTTCTGTAGGAGAATCAAAAACCAGGAATGGTGGTGGAATGACCTATGTAACTAGAAGTGACACCCTCGTATCCGTAGGAAAAGATTATGGTAGCCAGCACAAAAATCATGAGTGTTTCCTTATGGTCTTGTGTCGATTAAGATTTACACAGTACTCATTGAAGTTGGTCATAACTACATAATACACTTCACAACAAACTTTAAATGACCCACCTCTACCGAGTAGCAGGGTTACTCAATGTTATTAGTAAAGCAGAGCTTGGTAATTGTAAATGTAGTATTTACGGATAATCGATGATATGAACTTGATCACTAAGGAAGGAATAAATTCTGTCAGGCTTGAATTCGCATATGTTAGGGTCATTTTAGGAATTAACTAATTGTAAGACCTGATTCAATAATACTCATAAAATAACATTCAGCTGTAATGCACTGCCCTGATTTCCATGCAAGGTTGAATTTTCATACATATTATCCTGTAATAGTGTTGTTTTATATGGCCTTAAGTTGTATAAAAGACATCCATTCATTTCAAATTGATTTTAAAAACGTGTTCATTAAAATTAAACAGCTTGCCTGGGAAGGCTGTCCCAGTTAATGTAATTTTAATATCTGCTAGCATGTGCAGCCATGGGAACCATGGCCCGACGCGTTGTCGCCTGTAGTTGTTTACAGCTTATATGTTAATTCTTCAAAAAATATAAAAAAAAAATTGAATTCCAATTTTGAATTCATGGTGTGTAATTGTTGGCATGTCAACGTGCCGGTGTGCACTACCATGTTGATAGACTTGTTTACCGGACGTGACGCAAACTCGCACGCTCGGAATATGCGTTACGATTTTTGAGTTTAAGATGAAGTAAGCGAGGAATTATTCTTTAGATTAGTATCATGCAATGTATGAATTTCCTATTCTCTCTTTATTGGATTTAGTTAAAAGTATTGTACGAGCTTTGTAAGAATATTTAAAACTTCCGTGTGGTTATTAATGGTAGAATTCATTATTAATGGTATAACACTATAGAACAGTCTAAAAGGATTATGAGATGGTTTTAATGAATAATGGAGATAGAGTACCCTGCAAGGTTCTTTTCTTATACCTTTGTAGTTTTGACTATACATATTGGTTCGCCTGCATCCCATATCCCATTGGATGAGATAATATATTATAGAATATGTGTCTTGATGAGTACAGCCAAATTGAAAATAGAGTGGGTACTTCCTATGCCGGATATCTGAATATTTAAGTCCACTTCCTCATGTTTATGTCATAAATCCATAACTACTGCTTTCCACTGTATTGGAATGTTAATATATCATTGACACTGATTAAGTTCAAGCTAAGAGACTTCGCACGGAGTTACTACAACTTTGCGACTGACAACATATAATTTTATTTAAATCAAAAGGAACAAAATGATTTCAAAGAAAACTTTAGAAATCGTATATTTTGTTCACCGTCTTGGATCTTTTTTGCAAATATTTCCTTTTGATGTGATTTGGAGGAATAAAGCAGCTCGAAATTCTAAAATTGAAGTTGTGTTAAAATCCGGGAATTTTTGGAAAATCCACGTCTTGATACACATTTTATTGAGACTTATCTTTGTGACAAGTCGAATATATTTGCTCTTACAATATGAATCAAAAATTGTTCATTTTTTATTCTTAATGTATATTGTTTCAGTACTGTCCTTTTCAGTTGGCATTCAAATTTTCTATGTATTGTCTAGCAAAGACATGCAACAGCTTCTTCCTGAAGTATTTAACCTCAGTCAATTCGGTAAATATGCAGTTAGATGAATATATTTGTGTTAGTTGTATTCGGTGAATACCCTACTGAATATTGTGGCTACAAAACTTCGCGTACACTAAGCATTGCGGTACAATTCATGTCCAGCAAGAAGTATCGGTTGATGTAAAAAAAATATTATTTATCTAAAAAATTAATCGAAAAATTGTACCTACACAAACTTATTACGCAAATCTAAATCCAACTAGTACACACAGAGAACAGTGTTGTGTTCTTCCTAAGAATAACGGGGTTTTCCACGGATTATATTGGAACAACCATGTTAAGGTAATGCTAAAAAAGAGTGTGTTATAACTTATAACTTATTTTGAACACAATAGTTTCGCATTCTGCCGCAGCTATGATTAGTGTTTCGTACTACCCAGATTTAGATAAGTCGAGTGAAAAAATCCAAAAATTGAACGAGGGTAATGCCCTATCATAGTAAAGTTAACACTAAAGTCGATACACAGCCCAGTTTACATTTCTGAAACATCTCTCTTTCTCTCTCTGCCGAGATTAGAATTACGGCTGTCCAGAACACAGGACGCTGTGTGTACTAGTTGGCTGCGCGCAAATCAACAACACGGAAACAACAAATTATAGGTACCACTCAGGGAACTTGAGATAACCGGAAATGCTAGGGCTCTACACGAGAGTCAAAATCATAGAGAGAGCACTATGGTTACTTTTCGTGTGACGTCAAAACACCCCGCTGCGCACTCTATCTACACTACATCCTTATGTGATGTGCTATGCCGTGTGCATGTGCCAACCCAGCTGGAATTGTATATTCCTTATTCCATCTCGAAATTTGCTTACAATTATTAATTATAGGGTAACCAAATTAAATTATTGTTAAAATAAGCAGCCTGATCTGAAATACACAGCATTTGTTATTTGTTTCCTGTATAATACTAATTACAAATTCTTTAGTTGACCGTGAGGCTTACTCCTCTGCATCTTTCTTACACAGATTACATACTCACCAGCTGAATCTATTAACTCTACGTATCGATTGGTTTCATTACAACCCAAATATGGATGAGTCATGAGACAGTTATAAAAGAAAAAAGAAAACTAATTATTGGATTATAAGCAAGGGAAACATATTCCTAGTCCCATTTATATTTAATTGAAGGTTTTCATTCTATACTGTGTTTTGTTGCCGTGATGCTTAGTTCGCGATGAGTAGACTGAAAACGGTATCTGGTGTCGTCCATGATTTACAGTTACTATAATTTCTCTTTCAGCATCCAGATTTCATAGTATAGAAATTGCAAAGTACAAAGAAAGTTCAGAAAAGGAACTGAAAATAATTGTTGGATTTGCAATTCTGTTCTTATTCTTGGTTCCGTTTGTTTTTATTCTCATATTCCGAAATGAGTATTTCTATCCACTACTACAAGACACCATTTTTATACTGCGGGTATTCGGTGGCTCATTTTACGAAGCACATCCCGCTTATGTTCATTTTTGTCTTGGAATTGCATTCGTTGGGATCAATATAGTGGACTGGCTATATGTGATTTTGCTCCTAATGCATCTCCTGGTCTACATCGGATTTTCAACCCGTAGCATCAGAAATCTAAAATACTGGTAAGTTGTGGTTGCATTTTACCCGTTAAATATTTGTCGAACCTTAAAACCCGTGCAAAAAGTTATAATAGAGAAGCAAGTCTTACTATTATCATTGTCTCTCAATGTGCGCGCTTGTTGTCCTAAATGTCTTTGCACTCACCAGAACTCCCTGTTTGAGGGAATGGTACTATGGACCGCTGGTTTACGAAAGTCATAGAGGGCGCGTCGCGTTGGCGCAGATTTCGTTACAGTGCTGTGTCTGAAAGTGGGATAGGTAAATGAATGTGCATACTGAAAAAGGAATATAATGCGAAAACGAATGCTCGTCTATTATATTCACAAGCTATAATTACTGTTATTGACATGGGTTCACTTTTAGGTTTGATCAGTAATCGCTACCTAAAATTCTTCCGAAATCGTATGCGATCTTGGTTCAACTACTAAATGTGTACCAACTTAAATTTTTTAAATAATAACTTATGAAGCATAAATTAACAACTAAAAACTCAAAGTAACTAAAATATCTTCCTTAAATATTCGACTAGCGTATTTCCTTACCTACCAGCAATTTCAATATTTATATGTTATAGCACACTTGCCTGTGTGGCCATTTTCAACCATCGCCCGATGCGTTGTAACCTGTAGTAGGGTTTGCGTTTACTTCTTGAAATTTCTTGAAAATATAAAAAAAAATGAATTCCAAGAATTGACCAATCACACACAGATTACCAGGTCACACGCAGTTTCATCCTACGTGGTTATAAAGTAAGATATAACGAATGACAATTTGGTTAGAATAGCACATTTAACGCTAACTTGACCCTTCACGAGGTATTTGTGTTATAACCAGGGCCCGAAAACGACCAATACCCGAAAGTACATGAAATAAAAATAATTATTCAGAATCGATTTCAGGGTTGCCTAACCTAACTTAGACATCAATCTAAGGTTCTGTGTGTTTGTAACATTGCCCAATTATTTTTGTTCGTCTTCAATTTCAGTGAATTTCTAGTAACTCTAAGAACACTCCAACCTAACCTTACATAGTGAATATATGCTCTTATTGTGTCGACATTTTATAATAGTTTCAGAAATAATGATGCCAATTATTAATAACTTATCACCTTAAGTGCTAGTGGTCTAATGATTTTCCTTCTGAATATTGAACGCTGTGCATTAACATGCAAATTGTTCATTTGTTTAACTCTCATTTAGTACCCCACGCTAGAGCCCGAAGGACGACGCCTGAAGCTAACTTTAAACATGGAACACTGCAATTATAAAGTTTAGCTTAGAAATAGTCTGCGGTCTATAAATTTTTAGTATTTGATGAGCAAATCCTAATTGCGTTCTATGATTATACAACTACGTACGTCAGAAACATTGTTTATCCAAGGTTTTATCTTGATTTGACAATGTTAGTTTGTCTACGTGTGAGCCTGAATTGATTATAAAATAACCTGTGTGCAATATTAATTTTTTAAAAATTACAGTAATTAAAAATTACAAAATTAAACGAACTTACCTGTAAGTGAAGTTCGAAGGTAATTATACAAGTAGACTTTTGTTCACATTAAACACATTCTAACACGTTAGTCTCTTTCCGCGCGTACATCTAGCCACACTTCAAAGCATATAGCTCAAAGACAAAGAACGCTCTCCCACTCCCTCTACACACTCCTGGTTCTCATTTCTTGAAAGCTTTTGCTGATTGGGACGAATATATCAATATTTGATTAATACTCTGTAGTAATATCGGGTGGGAGGGACCTAATGTGAACAAAAGTCTACTTGTATAATTACCTTCGAACTTCACTTACAGGTAAGTTCGTTTAATTTTGTAATTATACTCGTGACTTTTGTTCACATTAAACACGTTAGATGTTCAAAGACTACTCAGCAAAAAACCGAGATTGCATTTAGCATACATAACTTTATTCTATGTCAGCTCTGGAATAATTTGTATAATTTAATTAATTTTATCTGTGATACAATGTATTAGTAGAATTACTGTGTATTGTAGTGTAGTAGATTGTTCCATTTAATTATGTGCCGCAGTGTTCAACAGAACGGCTTCGGCATAACATCTTCTATTGTCTAATGGTCGATTATAAAACCGGGCAAATGTGGACGAAGTAGAGGTCCACCCGGCTCGAGAATAAATGCTATCCAATGGAATTCCCAATCGACACGCAGTAGAGGTAGAAGCATGCCTGGTGCTGTGGGAAGAAAAACGACTCAAATCAATTCCACTATTTCGTAATACTTTTTTAACCCAATTGGATACGGTTTGTTTGGAAACTGGGTTGTGCTTGCCACCTGTGCTTAAAAATAACGAATCGTTTCCTGCACGGAAACTTGATGTTTTCACAAGGTAGGCATTAAGAGTTCTGACAACACAATGGTCTGACTTCTCTAAAAAACGTGGAAGATACAGACAGGGTTGGGAAGCACCTGGCTTCGACGTTTTAGTAGGATTATCTATAGTAATCTGTACGAAATCTTGATTGCTATTGTCAATGTTTGACAGTTTTATAGCATGAAGTGTTTGGAGACGTTGTCCTGTGGCCAGCGTCAATAAACCGATGAGTTTCAAAGTCAGGAGCTCTAGGTTTAAATCATCAATTGGTTCTAGTGAACCTAAGTAACTTAACACCGGAGCAGGATCCCAAGTACAGTCATACTTGGGTCTAGGAGGCCGTATTTTCCCTACCCCTTTCATAAACCTAGATATCAGCACATTCTCGCCCAATTTGGTTGTTGACCCTTGTACCACTTGGGAAACTAGTGAGATAGCAGATCTGTGAGTACCCAGAGCGCTGTATCCGGCGCCTGCTTTAAAGCAACATTGTAAAAACGACAACAATGCACTCACAGTTGGTGAAAATGGGCTGAGGTGTTGCTCAGAACAAAATATCCACCATTTCTTGAATGAAGTTTCATATTGCTTGTATGTAGAAGACGTAAGTGAAGAAATCATCGTGTCCAGAGCATCGGCTGGTGCACCTTGATTTAGGAATGCTTGCCGGACAAAATCCCTGCAACCAGGATAAGATCCCGGTGAAGAGGGTGACTCCTATTCATACATAATAGCATATCATTAGAAGGACCAAAATATAAGGGCTGAGTGACCAAGAGTTCTTGAAACACTGGGAACCACGGCTGATTTGGCCAAAGTGGGACGACCATGATTCCGGTCGATTGCTCTGCTCGAATCTTCTGCAAACACCGCAAAATTACAGTAAAAGGCGGAAACGCATAAAAAAATTCATTCCACGGAAACGTGAATGCATCAACTTTCCATGCAAAAGGATCTGGTCGCCACGAAACAAAACGTTTGCATTTACAGTTTTGATTTGATGCAAACAAATCAATTGTTGGAGTACCAAACTCCGAAATAATTGTTTCAAAATACGACGCTTTCAGTACCCATTCAGTCCCAGAATCAGTTTTACGAGATTCCTCGACAGCTTCGATATTTTTGGTGGTCGGAATATACGAAGCAAAAATAAATAACCGTCTGGTCTCGCAAAACTTCCATATCTTGCGCGCCAGTTGGTTATATTGTGGATATCTTACACCTCCCTGTCTGTTTATGTAAGAAATAGCGGTCGTATTGTCAATACGCAACAGAATATTACAGTCATGTAAAGTTTGGGCATAGCATCGCAAACCATAAAAAGATGCTTTTAATTCCCGATAATTAATCGATTGCCCTTGTTGCTCCAATAGCGACCAGAACCCGTGAGTTTTGCCTGCTGGACATGAAACACCCCATCCGGTTTTCGAGGCATCTGAGAAGATTTCATAATGAAAAACCTCGGGTTGTATAGTTGTGTAGGCAGTCGGAATCGCTTTCTGCCACCACAGTATATCTTTCACGACGACATCCGTGATTTTTAATTTAGCCTTATAGCTATCGAATTCACGTAGAGCTTCAAATTTTGCTCGTTCAAACACCTTGGTGTATAACATACCATATGGGACAGCAGGGCAAGCAGCAACTAAACTTCCAATAAATTCTGAAAATTTTTGGACAGTGACTGCGTGCTTCTGTAGAAGTTGTGAACACAATTTCAACAACTTCTGAATTTTCGTGTTGGGTAGACTCATTGCCATATTCTCCGAATTGAACATAAACCCCAAAAATGTAATCTTTTTGGTAGGTTTTAATTCGGACTTTTTTAAATTTATGACAAATCCCAAGCTCTCAAGAAACAACGCAGTTGTCTGGACGGCCTGGACACATACATTATGTCCTTTAGCTAAAAGGAGCAGATCGTCCAGATAAATAACATTGATGAGTCCCCGATACCGTAAATTTGAAACAACCGGCTTAAGTACCTTCGTGAATATCCTCGGGCCAGAGGATAATCCAAAAGGGAGACATGTAAATTCATATAATTTAGAATTCCATATAAATCTCAGGTACTTCCGGTGCGACTCATGAATCGGAATCAAATTATATGCATCCTGTAAATCCAGGCTTGCGAAATAACAGTTTTCCGATATTAAACGGCGCACTGTTCTGTAGTCTTCCATTTTGAATTTAGTGTACTGCACATACTCGTTAAGACGCTTCAGATTCAGTATGAACCTGTAGCTGCCGTCTTTCTTGGGTACCAGAAAAACAGGTGAAATAAATTCATTCTGTGTGTGTGCAGTCTCAACAATGGAGCCTAAGTTGGTAAGCTTAAGAATTGCCTCTTCCATACGTTTACTCTCAATATGAGTAACGGTTGGATTTTTCGGAACCGAACGTTGGATTGGTAAGCGAACAAAAGGTATTTTATACCCTTGTACGGCTTCAAGCACTCTTGGGTCGTCAGTTATTTCTAGCCATTTTTCATAAAAGTGTACTAGGCGACCTGCATGAAGAATTACCTGATGGTCAGGAGCTAACGACGTGGTTGATTGAACTTGCGCCGCCCGTCCTTGTTCGCAGCTGACGATGGTTGAAAGTACGGCTTTCGGTACTGTTGCTTCGTCTGCTGACTCGAACGTGACGGGCCTTGATAGTTTAAAGCCGGCCTGCGGCTGGTTTGGACATGAGGTCGAGCTCTAGTCGGGACAGTACCGGCGTGCTTTTTAGATGATTGGCTCGATGAAGTGAGAGATTTACCCAGTTTTACCAAATCATCATGTTTTTTAATTTTTTCGCCGAGATCGCTACCGAAAAGCAAAGTATCCGACTTTGCGTCCTTGAGCACCGACTTGAGCACTCCACCTTTAATAGTGGATGTAAGTAAGCGCCTGCGCTCTGTGGACAGGTTTTTTTGAAGATCCAGCATCAATTTTGATGAGGCACTGAGAGGCTTCAAAATATGGTGCATTGAAATTTCAGGGTTTTCATATTTTAGTTTTAGGATACTCTCCACGGCTTTACCCTGAGCTGCAATCGCAGCAGACAGCTGTTGCTGCTGTGAAAAGAGCTTCTCGTCTCTTTCCAGTCCATACTCCGTGGACGTAGCCTTTATCTCGTCATTCAATGCAGGTGGACCAATGAACGCACAGTTCTGCGGAAGTGGGTATTCCATGAAGAATTCTTTCTTCTCCTCGGTAGTCAGTCCATCCTGGACACATGCCTCCCATCTGGAAGCTATATCCCTATGCAAGGGAGGTCCACTTACGCTCTGCGGTTTGGCGATTTCTCCAAAAAACTGCAGCGAGTCTGCATCAAGGTCAATGTCCATAACTTCGGATTGAGAATTATTATTCTCGGGTGGAAGGACAGTCTGTCCCTTTGTTCCCACCTTAGTAGGACTGTGACCTGACTGTGGAGGGCTATGACCCTTTGTTTCCACAGTGTCAGCATGTGTTCGACGAGCCGGTGGAAGACTTAACTCGTCTTCTGAATCCACCGTGATGGACAAATCAATGGATTTGGAATGAGACCGAGTCCGGTGTCGGTAAGAGGTAGACCGGTAACGTGATCTCGCTCTGTTATCCCGTCGCAAAGATGCATAGTGACGAGGGCTTCCTCGAGATTCTCCACTCATGCTCTCACTTCGTCTTTGTGGGGAACGAGATCTGGACTTCGGTAATCGGTTCAAAACAGAATTTACCGTTTTGCTCAAAGCTGACATTGTTCTTTCAATGCCTTCCAATCTTTTGTCCTTGGAACGAGAACGATGTCTTTTCTTCTTGTTCTTCTTCCCGGACGGCGACATAGCTGGCCTCTGTGAGACAGTAAGAGAAATTGAATATAGAGCACAAAGAGAAATCACGTACCCCAGTGAGTAGATAGGTGGCGTGAGTTTCGCAGCCGACCTCTTCTGCCTGCTCTACCACACGAGTGCTGCAGAGGACAGAGTTATGACGCAGTTTCCTAAAATTGGTCAAATTTTGACAAAATATGATGAAAAATACAAAATTTCGATAAAAATGTGTTACCACACGATGCCAGGACCCACAATCAACAATTTGGGCCGTCGGACTTGTAGTTAACACTCCGATTTAACGTTGGAAATCCAGAGCTGTCGGAAGATGTGACTTGTTGCAATCGCACACAAAAAAAGAATGAGAACCAGGAGTGTGTAGAGGGAGTGGGAGAGCGTTCTTTGTCTTTGAGCTATATGCTTTGAAGTGTGGCTAGATGTACGCGCGGAAAGAGACTAACGTGTTTAATGTGAACAAAAGTCACGAGTATAATTGGTACCTGTCGCTGTTAAGATAATTAACAGTATCCAATATCCCATTATAATCACTTAAATTAAGATAATATTTAATTTTTTTTTAAAAAACCAAAAATAAAGTTCTACAAAAAAACGAGGACATGGAAAGAAGTACGAGCATAAAATGATAACGTATAACAGTATACTGTTATACTATATGTATACTATGATTTACTATACTTTTACTACTATATACTATTATTATTTAAAATTAACGTTGAACGTACTGTTATGATACTGAAGTATTGTAGAATCTGGTAACGGTATATAGGTAGCAAGGAATGGTTCAATGCGAACATTTGTCTAGGTTTTTATTGTTTAACTTTATTGTGTGGAAGTTGAAATAAACGGTTGTAAAAAAAATAAAAAGAATAATTAAAACAAACGGGAAAAACTATGACGGGTTGCGTGCGGAAAGAATTGAAAATTTAAACTACTAATATTACGGATTGCGTGCAGAAATAATTTAGAATTTACACACATATGCTGTGGACGTGTGCTGACTTGACGCTTCTGTGTGGATGTGTCAAGCGAGCACACGCCCCACGGTCTCGGACGTAGGACGTGTGCTGACTTGACGCTGGACGTGTGCCCACTTGACGTAGGACGTGTGCTCACTTGACGCAACCTTCCCAAAACAGCAGACCAAATTTTCTAGCAATTTTAGAAGCCTAATTACATTACACGTACTCCGTAACTCAATGGTCAATACGGTAGTGGTTACCTTTACCTCAAACAGTAGTGATTGAATAAGTTTATTCCAACTCGACAGGGTTCTTTCTTGAACAGGACGCCATAATTGTCAATAACAATCTACCTGAAATCGAAGCATTATGGTTTTTGCGTGTAGCATTTTATAATACGGCCTCAAGCTACGGAAAAGGAACCTTTTTTTGGTTTGTGCACATTTGTGGTTGTGAGTGACGAGCCAAGGGAGCGAGTGTAGCTTCTTTTAGTAGCTTCTTGGAGGAATTGAAGGCTTTTGGAGGGAAAAGCTCTCAGCTCGACCGCATTCACGACGCGACATTTTTCTTTCTAATCCCAAATCTGGGGTGCCTTGTTATTCCGTATTGAACTTTTACTTATTTTTTCGGTATTAAATTTTAAATACAATCGACCACACAAGCTACACAAATACATAGGAAAAAGATCAAATCTAATCTTACGCAAAGATTCAAGTAATTGCCCATAGGTGTTCATAGTTATCCCATTTCTCCAAAAAATTAGTGGCCGGCGGCGTCATCAGAAGAGGAAAGATGGTGAATAGACGAAAGCCAAAATCACAAATATGGAGCCACCACGGCAAGGCAAAGTATATTCAGAAACAACGGGCTTTATTGAAAATGAATATTCCTAAATCAATGAAAAAACGCATTACTAAACCAACCGGTCCGATTCCTTCTCCAGTGCAACTCATCTTGAACAATGATGTTATACAGGCTTATGGGTAAGCTTGGAATATATTAATTAATTAAGCAATTGTGGTCGAATGTGGTATATGTTACTTCATGAATTTATCAATACGGAACACAGGTTGACCAAGAAAGTTTCTGAACACGAATCTCCATCAAATGCTAATGTACCAGTCGTAGTGCGAATGAATCCGCTCAAAATAAAATTGAAGAGGATTCATATGGATGATGGCTTGGACGTGGTTAAAAATTGGTACGTGTTTATTTTTTTGATAATTAAATTATTGCAAAAACAAACAGCTCTTTCGCACATTTGATTAATCTCGCCTGTTTGTTTATAAGTAACACTTTATTTGCATAGTTTTTATGTTAGATTTGAGTATTTGAATAGATAGATAAAATCAGAGAAGTAGTAGAAAATAGAATTACACACCTCGAATACGTCCCTGGTCGCTCCCAGCCCAATGTGAATCGTAACAGCGTAAGGGTGTCTTGACTTGACCATAGGGTGTGTTCCCGTCATCCAGGGCGAAAGGACAAAATACCCAGCTGCTGCACGATAATACTAATGATTAGTACTGACGCTTACAATCCTGCCTTGTTCCGTTTCCGTACCTTGTCCATATTCAGGATCTGCATAGCAATGGCAGCCCGGGATTAGTTTTGAAAATGTTGAACTGGTACGGTACTTGTACCTGGTGTCTCAATATTACAGGTTGCGGGCAGTGTCAGAAGGACAGATATTTGCCCTTTGATCACAGGAAGACAAATAGACTGTTAATGTACAAGTCCTTATGCCAAAGAGCTCTTCATGATCCCATTGAATTGAGCTCACATTCACATTGCCTGTGTGTGCTCAATTCTGTGTGGCAATGGATTTCCCTTTGCTGACTGAGACTGTGAAACCGTGTGCCTGCCGTACTGTCCATCTGGTTCCCGCAGTAACTCGGATGAGGGTCTGCACAGGTATATTAATGCTGATGGCCATTCGGAGGTCGACATTTTCTCCAAGGGTCGGGCTGGATGAGCCGGATAACCTAACCAGGCAAGCATCGTCATACAGCGGCATTGATGATTTCTTGGCGCTGGCATTTGGCTGGATCATTTCAAGCCCATCGGGTAGAGAAACTTCTGACTCGACCAAGGTGGCTAAAGGATTTTGGCTTGGTTTTCCTGGATAAGGTGGGTTTACTTTGAAAAAATCAACAAGATTATTTGTGCTACCAGAATGGGTCCGAAGAACAGGACTTGACCCACCGTGGACTCGACCCATTCCATTTACCCTATTAGCGAATTGCGTTTATGTGGAGCCCAATTTCTTCCTAGCTACGAAACGAATGATCTTCCAGTCCTAACAGACCTCGTCGAGACACCTAAATTGATGTCATCCATCTTTTCAATGTATATTTATGATCCCATTACTAATCATTGTTATCATTAAGTTGAGAGAACAAATATGGAGCGTAAGCTCCAGGGCCAAAGAGAGAATCATCGAGGACTAGAACTAGAACAGAGACAGGCAGCTAAGGGACATAATGGCCAGGGTGAACAATACCAATGTTTAGCGGAAGTAGAGTTAACATAGTTGAGAATTAGAGGTTAAGAAATACTGATTACTTTAATATATACCAAAGCCAAATCTGACTCCATTCCATATTAACCATATGTATTTATGGCTAGAATGGAATTCGTGAGACGACGGATGTGAGAGGTTGGAGGATTGTTAAATGTTAATGCGGAGGATAACTAACCTCTCGTTTTTTCCCCCAATAATCATACAGTGATTTATTTAAACTTCCACATTGATATTGATACATTATTTGGTTAAATATATATGCGAAGAAAATTATAGATAGAATATTTCATGTAAGTCTTCAGAAGATAATTGAGGGATAGAGGCTAGAATACCAATTGCGTTTCCCCTCTGGATAGCGATGCTCATTCTTTGGGTTAAAAATAATCTGGATCTTGGCTCGCCGGTGACCTCTCGAATGCGTTTACCTAAATCCTTGACCAGGTTGAGGGCTTCCATTCCGAAGGTGCCAAGGGTCTCGACAGCAAAAGGGCAGAAAGAAGATATAGTTGTTCTCGAGGAAGCGGTATCGGGAACGCTTGTGATTTTCCCTTCGTTCAGCTGCGGCACCAGCGGTGCGAGAAGTTGCGTGGACATACGCCTTGCAAGTTGTATCAGCGCAGGTTGCGTCCCACACTAGACACTTGACTCTTGACCATAGTATGAGTGTCAGGCCGTCCGGGGCCTTGCCGTCGTCTCAGGACATGCCTGCTGGCTCCAAGATGGAGTTGACATAGGCTGAAGCGAGGGCTCTCTTGAGGATGGCGTTCAGTTCTGTATGACGAGGAATTGTACCGGCAAGCATCCGACAACTGAGACCATGATTTCCAAATTTGTCCACGGGAGAGCCGCAGACCCAAGTGTGCGGGTGGCACATGGGGATGCCGAGGCGGAGGCAGAAGGCAATTCGGAGGGAGGCTTTGTCCAGCAGATTTCCAAGGTTAGCACTGGGCAGGTCGGTCAGCCAGGCTCCGGACTCCTTCCTCTGAGCGGCGAGGATTCTGGCTTTCGACTCCGGGGTAACAGTGGATTCAACGAGTACCGTGGACTGGGTGTGGAGAATCGGTAAGTCCCACATGCGCTGCTCCTTGGAAATGGGTTCTTCAGTGAGGCCGGTTGTGTAGCTGACCACGAGGCCAACGCAACGCTTGAGCTCTTATTGGGTCCGGGGTTGTAGGATACTCGGTCAGTAGGGACGAGACGAGATCCGAAGTGCTTACGGTCGAAGATAGGTAGGCTGGAATAGCGAGACTTTGCACACTTCGGAAACCGATACCGCCAAGGGAGACCGGCAGGGTGGCCTGGAGCCAGGCCAGGCGTTGTCGTCGAGGGACACATTTAACAGGATCTCCAAACACCCTGTCGCATCGTAGTGTCGAAACTCCTGAGCAGGTCCTGTTCGAGAAATGTTGGCGCGCTCCGTAGGGAGTAGACCAGTTTTGGTATGGCTAGGCAATTTCGGAGAAGGAAGAAGGCTATATGTGGCTCGATACTAACCTCTCGTTGTAGTTACCCTTGATGGAGAAGATTCATGAATGAACAGAATTTATCAGCTATCCCACCCGCGATGCCTGTGTTCAGAGCATGGATGACTTGGGTGGTATTTAGACAAGAGGTTCTATTTGAAATAAACCTAGAGTAGATATTTGGGTTATCTGTAGTGGTTATGTTACACTATAGTATAGACGGTAATGAAATAGTTACCGAGAAATGAGTTGTGGGAGAGGGTTGGGTATCTATAATATGGGCATTCCGTTCAGTTCAGTGGACATGACAGGCTGTATCTTTGCAGTTTCTGGGTACAGCCGCAGCAATGGATCGGTGGTGAAAATGGGTCAAATCCTCACTCGATGCAAACAATGACACCATATAGTTGAATGCTGGAAACAAGTTCTAAAGTCTCGCAACAATTTTATTTTAGTGATGACCTGACGAAACCGGTAGAGCGACGCGTGGTCAAGATTTCATTGTCACGCTTGAATGATCTATCCAGAGGGAATGCTGTTCCAGTGAAGCAGGCTTCGACTCCCAGTGCAACACCCAAGCGCAATAATAACAGGTACTTGTCTTCATTAAAATTTTGAAATAACTTCAATTCAATTACTTTTTCTCCTTATTCCATGTGTTTGCTTATACAGAAAATCTGGAGCAAGAGCAACCAATATCAAGAAAACCTCCGCTTTGAAAAAGAAAGCAGTAGCCAAGCCGAAACGCAACACCAAACTTGTTGCAAATGGTATTATGAACCAGAACAAGAGCTCATCCCGGTCCCGAACTCCGAGGAAAGGCAAGAAATTTGGAGATGAGAATAATGTTATTTCCAGCCCCAAAGCTCATGATATTCCGGCACGCTACATCGGAATTACCAAGCCATTCAAGATTGTTCTTCGACAACTCAAAATGAATTCAACGATGCTATCACTTATGAAGAACAAGTTAAATGCTGGCAAATCTGCAATGGAAACAGGTCGATTTAGATGTGATTCTTGTGCGAAGGATTTTTCCTCAAAGGCGACATTGGAAAGGCACAAAAAGAGTCGGAGTAATACAAGTTTCCCTTGCGACATTTGTAACAAGAACTTTCGATATGCATCAACTCTGCTGACTCACATGCTAGTTCACAGCGAGGAAATGAAGTACAAATGTGGAAATTGTGGACAGCGATTCCAGCACGCAATTAATTTCAATGCGCATACGCTCAGCCGCAATTGTGGAGCAAAGTGAAGTGACCGCTATAACCAGCGGCTAACCTATACAGTAGGTATTAATGACAGGGTAAGTGTTCTTCATCTTTTATTTTGTGTTTGAATGCAAATGCGCAAGGCATTTGCATTGCTAAAAGTTGCTAAAAGTTGCTAAAAGTTGTCGTTCAAAAGAAGATGATGTTGTGGTTATGTTTTGACCTAAGTGGTCGAAAATTTTTGGATAGCGCGATATATGTATAATTTCCATGGATATTTTACACAGTGACCATTCAATAAATTGGGTAGGTATTTCAAATTGAAACTGAATTTAATATTTTTATTTGGTATTTTTAACGGTATGACTCCAACTAGATATTTTTATATTTCTTGTGAAATTGATTGGGTTACAATTAAATAAAATTAGGTACATTCAAATATGCTTGCCATTTTTAAGCTGAATTAATACATAATATATTGTATTCATATACAAGACATTAGCTGTGGCTAATAGGAGACGACGCAGATTTAAATGCATTCACATGTACACAACAAACAGACAGACCTACCTTATACAATTATAAATGAAAATCCAATGTAAAGTTCACCTACTAATAAGCTTAAAGACAGTAGAGCACTTCCATTAACTACTTATTTTGTGCACTTATTTAAATATACTATAAAACATTTAAAGCAAGAATGGGAAATGAAGAGAAAAGATAAAACATGATTGCATTTCAGCAGTTTTGCACCTTTAATTTATAAATTCCCGTATTTCGGTGTAATAACTACTAATTACTAACTAAATTAATATTCATATCCTCTTGTTGTTCCCTTTTGTTGAATTAACGATATAGATCTCGTTAATTTTTTGTCCGAGTGTGTATCTACATGAATTTCCCAGCCACATATTATAATTAATTAAGTCTAGATTAAATTAGTTATATTCTAAATTATTTCAAGTAGGTAAAGCAAACGGCGAAGAAGCCTAAGATGTTGCGACCGTGTTTCTCTAAAATCCTTTGACTAGAGTAACAAAGAAAGTCAGTTTTTGTTTAAATGATGCTACATGGCTAAATAACTAACTACGGACTATGATTCTGTAATTCGACACGATATCAATAAAAATTGTTTGTATCTGTTCCGAAGTGCCTAATAAATAATGTGACTTTCTTACCTAAACCCTAACTTCTAACTTACTTAAGTATTATACGTATAGCCACACTGAATCTTCTAACTAAGCTATCTGTCAAGATCTATAAACTCGGAGTTCCAGTCAACTCATCTATTATTGTATAAGAATGATTTACAGTATGATTGTAGTGTTATATACTTTTATTTTTACAAACTTATTGCACGCTCAGAACATCCAAAGAGCTCTCCTGTTGGGAAAACTTTTTCTCGGTTTTTCTGGAAAAAAAGTTGGGTTGAACTGAACTGAAAATACGTAAAATCCTAGAGACTATTATTATAATATACTTTTTTTCCCCTTGTGACTAGGGTGCGACACGCGTAAATAATGTTCTCGTATTAAATCATGATAAATAAGAATAATATCATACATTTGTCACTTGCCCATGTACCGCTTTCACCGTTTACGCCAAACTTACTTTTATATATTGCTTACACTATCCCACATTTAGTAGAGTCAGTAACCGAGAAAGCATATTTTTGTTCTGTTGCTGTATTGAATATAGCTACTGTACAACTATGAACTAATTAGAAATGAACGAATGCAGAACACCAAAAGCATATTATCTGCAATCTATGTATGTATATGTTACAGGCCATTTGTATTTCCAGGCCCGATATATCCTGCCTAGGCCGTATGTATCTTGAAGCCGTAGTTAATGACCTGAACGGGCGTTATAAGTAAGCATCGAAAATTGAATGTGTTAATACTGTTTCTAGACCAAAATTTTATGTTCTTTCCAATGGTGCTACGTAAATCTCTCTAAAACAACTTGTTC
>JAQFYT010001203.1:0-17832 GCA_034694925.1 Ceratophysella denticulata
TGACGAATGTTCATGTGACTACTCTTGTATTGATGATGTGGTAAACTTTGTAAATACTACTAGTTAAGACAAAAATTACATTGAAATAATGCTCGTAATAACCTGATTTCAGGGTTCAATAAATAAATAAATACCTATTACAACGGTATTTTTACTAAATCAGCTAACAATGGATTAGTTACAGATGTTGAACGGAAACTAGGCATGGTTCCAATTGTAACTATTCGAAAAGTTTCTTTGAGAAATGCATCAAGATACGGCATACTGAAAAGAGTTAGATGAACGGTGTTAGAAGTGAATTCTAATCGCAGTCGATTTTAAAACGAAATTTACTTTTCCCTATCTGACAAGGATAACAGACACTAGCTCCAACCACAACCATATCATATATTATCAATTTATATGTGACTCTTTTCCTGAATGGTGGGATAAGGGATTAGATTGTGAATGCCCCATGTCAGGATTATGCCACTGGGAACTGTGCTGATGTTTAATCTGAGATTAACTACATTCTGAAACTCTTGACTAGCTTCAGATTTCTATAGGTGGCTAATAACTTATGCTGTATGACTAAGAATTTGCTGGGCACGACTTATTCATGGAAGGAAAGTTGTTAAATTAGATTCCACGGTTTCAGAAGATAGGGTTGTTGTACATATGTATGTATTTAAGACCTATTGACAGTATAGAATCGGTATGTCCTTTAAACCGTTTAACTACAGCAGTTTATAATATTCTGCAAATGAATTTCATACCCTAACCATATTTCGATCACTTTATACTAAGGTATACAACTACTAAGTACTAAGGTATAATGTCCTAATAGGAGCAGTCTGCAATGGGCCCGCCTGGTGGCCCAAGTAGCTGAGTAGCACTCCTCAAATATACATACATACAAGGTATACAAAGCTTAAAGTTTAGTGTGGCAACACTTCTTAGAAGTTCTAAGAATTAGCGCTATAAAATGGGTGAAATCAAAACGAATGCTGAATAGCTGTATGTTTAAACAAGTTTATTTCATATTATAATTAAACAAGGTATGATGATGGAATACAATATTTCCTGTTTACCTGATATAGTACATATTATTTATTCTTTCTTGATTTCGTATCTACCTTCAGAAACTTAATGAAAAGCAACTGCAAATCTACTTTCGTGGAGTAATAAAAACTTTGGAAGTATGTCTTCTCAACGTTGCGGCCTTTGTGGGGTCCAGACACGGAGAAGGTTCGGATTCATCTCGACTAAACGTAAAGGCTTGAAGGAGTCCAGCCAGAAATAGGAACAGTTCGTCTCGGGCTAAACCTTCCCCGGGGCAAAAACGTTTGCCTAATTAAAAATAAATAAAAGCTTTACCAACTCTCTCCGGAGGCATGGCGTCCATAGAAGCCTTAACGACTCATTAGTGGAAATTACAACGTTTCACAATGTCAATATTATTTCCGTGGAGATTGGACCGATTTCGTTAGGACTAACCTTTTGAAAACACGTTGAGATGAGACACCATATGAGCATTGGAACCTAGAAATCGCTCTGGTCGAAAGTTCTGTGGATCACCCCAGATCTTCTCGTCATGATGAATTTCCCAGAAATTGGCAAACACAATCGTGTCCTTGGGCAGGCTGAAACCATGAAAATTGGGAATATCCTCGGATGCTGAGTGGAAAATAGACATGGCTCCGATTGTCGCCATCCGAAGCGTCTCGTTGAGAAACGCTTCAAGATATGGCATCCTGTGCGCAATCAAGGTTACATTATTATAAAATTACATACTGTAAATAGCAAAATAAATTCAGACGTTTCCCTGGGCCGTAATTTTTGGGCAGATTGGCTAAACTAAGTGTAAATATTAATGCATACTTTTGTCTATCAGACAAGGACGGGAGTCGATTAGGTCCAATAACGTCATCAATTTCGCGATGAGCTTTTTCCTGTACGGCGGGATGCGTGGTGAGATAGAGAATGGCCCAAGTGAGGTTACTGCTGGCCGTCTCACCGCCAGCCACGAAGAGGTCCAGCAACACGATTAGAAGTGATCTCTCTAGAAGGACATAAGAGGATTAGAAGATTACAACCACTTCTTCGGTAGAATTCCTTCAACCTCCATTCCACTGCACTGCACTACTCAGTCAGACACTGATTGTGTTTAGCACAAGTTAGCATAGCAAGAATGACATTTCAATTACCGTAACCGGATAAAATGATTTATACGGCCAGCTTATTGAATTCAATCCTGTGTTCTAAAACTAAGTTCATGCTGAAATGATATAGCTTTACAAAATTGCAATTTTGGGGCGACCGTGGACGTCATACCTCCGTCATCCTTATAGAAACTCGATTCTTCATTGGACATGGAGTATATTTTCTTGAGGTAAACGTCAATCATATCTCGAATATTGCTTTCATCATATGTTTCCTTGTGAGAGTCAATATACTTTTGAAGCATAGGAAATATTGCCCGAAAACTAGCTAGAAATTCATCCCAGCCCATCCAGCCAGGAAAAAGCTTGGTGAGAACAGGTTGGAAGAATAGAATATACGGCATAATGCTGTTTGCATCGAGGGATCTAAATATAAATATAAAATACATTATATTTTTAATGGAAATTATACGTTAGAATATTGTTTATTAGAATTTTGTAGAAATATGACCTGAATCTAACGACACTGGAAGTGAGATGAATGAGTTTATGAAGCTCAGGGTCGTCATAGTTAAAACGTTTTCCAGCTACGATGGTCCAGAGCGTGTTCACAATGGCCGTGTGACAGTGCGTGTTCACGGGCGTCAGCTCTCCATTCGTTTTCCTGTTTAATTCAATTTTGACTCAATGAATAGAACCGGTTGATATTGAATCAGAAATTCGATTAGCCCTTGGCCATTTGAGCAGACATTTACTTGAGTTCCTGAATGAGTTCCAGAACCTCCTCCATAATAGCACTTTCCATTTTCCTATTGCCGAACCCAAATTCACGGAAGACTTGGAGACTGAACTTCCGTTGTTTCACCCACTGTTTCCCCGTTCCGAAAATTAAGCCTGTGATACATGAATATTAGTATTTAGGTTAATTTAGATTCGAAGACAGGAGCAATTTCGGTAGGCAGATTTTAATACTCGTTATAAATTAGCTACTTTCTCCAAAAAATTAGGTGTATTTAGATTAATCGTACAATAATTAAATATATTTCCTAAATATAAAAATCTTAATTACCTTTACTAACGCCCCAACTTCGTTCCAAAAACGGCCGTAATGGAGGACGTGCAGAAAATCGATCGTCGTTAAATGCATCTTTAATTAAAGTCAGATTATTCAGCACAATTCCGCTGAAAGTATCCGATATCGTTAATTATTAATTTGATCGAGTTAATTTACATATTATGGATCACCTGTAATTGTATTTTTAGAAACTTACGGATAATTCCCACAATACAAGCTGTAGATATCCCCATACTTCTTCCTTAACCGCCTGAGGCCAAGATGCGGAGGGACGCCAAGTGAAAGGAGACTCCCAACTATCGGAAGTCTCGCAGGGCCTAATTATACATGATAAGTCATTTTAAATAACGTTTACCTTGCAATTTTAAATGAGTTCAGAAGCAATTCGATTACCTGCAGGAAATCTCGGTGGTCTACTTTTAAAAATATAAATGAAAAATGTTATTATAACTCCAACCACTAGGAGCACGACTGAAAATGCCATAATGTTACTAGTTTAGTTACGAGTTTAAAATTTCAAATGCTATGTAGAACGTATTTTGGGGCTGTTTTATTAGTTTAAATTTTGGTTCTAGGCCAAATAATCAAATTGTGTACTTGAGCTAGTTGAACAATCGAACAACCCATTTTGTGGGATAATTAAGCATGATAACTCCTATCAGTTGAGTGGGTCCCGTCATTTTGCCAACGCGCAGAGTTTCTTAGAATCTAACTATTTATGTATAATGATATCGCTTTTAGTCCTTGGCTTGCACTTTGAGTTCATATTAAATATTTAATCTATTGCTATTTTCAGTTTCATGTGATGTCCGTGCAGCCCTATAATGCAAATACACACAAGAATCCTCTGTGGTTTTCCGAGTAGAGTAGAGATCGGTAAATATTACAAACATGACAGGAACCAGTCACATCAGCAGTAGAGAATGAAATTGGGCTCCAAATTACAATTTATATTAATGTGTGTGTATGATGAGATATTACCTATGAAGTCTCTTGTAGCTTGGGCTTTCATTTAAGCCGGAAGCCTGGCTTGAGGCGGATATTATGCCCATATCACTAAAAAATTTAGTGGCTTGTTGGCTTGGCTGGGCGAGATGATAGAGGGAAAGTTGTCAAATTAAACTCCCAACTTTCAGACTCTGTTTTATTTATTTATGGTATCATTATACTCTAGCCCGGAGTCCTCGGTTCAGTCAGCGTTGACCTGCATGAGCGCCGGAGATAGTTGCTGGGAAGTAAATTATGGGATCTCAAGCACATGTGATGCGTTGTGGTCCCGGATCAGTGGCGGACTGGCTAGTGTATACTCTGCGCAACATTTTTAAGAATATTCCATTCAACCTAAACTAAATATGACACATAATATAACTTATGCATATCAGGTGACAAATAAGGCCCTTGTATTTACCGCTGTTCATAGTGATCAAGCTGTAGATATGCATGTATTTACGGTTAGGTTTAATTACGTCACGAAGAGTGAAGTGGGTTAATTTCTCGACCATTCCAACCCTATAGCTTCAGCATCGATCATCGATAAATCAAAATTAAGCCAAGCACTCAGTAGCTGTCCTTGAAATTAATTTAATGTATTGAGTCAGACAAGGCTCGTAAACGATAGTTGCTGATCTGATCACCGGAGTCAAAATACTCTCAAGTTAGTGGAGCATCAGGAATGAAAGCGATACGCATCCTGATTTGCTTGCGTACCAAAATTGCGTCAGTGAAATAGGTACTGTTCTGAGAATAGTTGAAGTTAAAATGACATCATATATAAACAGCACTTTTGAGCTCTGTGAACTTTGATATTTAGGACTTAGCTTAGAGCTCATTTAAAAAGCCGAATCGAGACACAGGGTGTATATTGTTGTGCTTTGATTAGTTTCATGTTAATTTAAAATCAGATATAGGTATTATAAACTCAAATATTTATTTCCCCAATCTTGGATGAAAGTTGCAGAAAATCCATGCAAGGCAGGGTAATAAGTAAATACGGAATTTAACACACAATAAGTCCTAAGTCTTGTGTAATGCCTTGTGCCACGTTGTTACGGTCCTGCTGAAAGTCCAGTGGTCCGTGCATACCTTTGTCATCCAGCCGCATCTCTACAGATGCTATATTTTGTTGCTTCTGTTGAACTCAACGTGTGTGTATGTGCAGAAATAGGTTTGTATATGACCGGGTAGAAGGGAGGAAATGACAAAACCCCAAAGTAGAAAATAAATGTTTGAGGTTTTCGAACCGAATCGGATGGTTGGAGGCCGGGACGACGGCGGAAGAGAGAGCGTCCAAACGGAGAGACAATAAATAGGAAACAAAAGGGGAGAACTTTTCGTCGAAATACCCGGATCCAGACCAGGCAAACCCCGAGTTTGTGTCTGTGTTTCTATACTTATTTTTGTCTTGGTTTGCTTTTCCTAAAGTCAAACAAGAGCGGAAACTCGTAAACGCGGAACAAAGTGAAACCATGAATTCTGGGCCGGGCTTCTAGGTATGCTTCTGGGTTGAAGTACGTTGATATACTTTTGCAGGGTTTTTGGATTTTTGGATCCGTGTCATTTGAATCACAACAACTTTACCTCGTTAAAATATTGACAATCTAAGAAATTCAGAATTTGATATCTAAATTTGATTGAATTTACGACATGAGAGCGATTTAAAAAAAAGTACGATATTTTATTACGTTTAATTTCATTTAAGAATAGATGTCGGAGTCGCGTCTTCGGTAATTATTGGGCGTTATTGGTACTACAGGTAAAAGGTAAAATACGGTGTACTGGCGGAACGGCATCGTAGTTTTAAGCCTATACTATACCAGCGGTTCACAGTAATCTCTATAGGTAAATACCCTTATCATATGCTTCGGCAATGTTAAATTAGATACTATTAAGTTTGTGTGATTAACCCTAACAAGCACTTAATTGTCAAATGAAAAACTAGTTTTAGCGATATCCCGAAAAAGCGAGGTGTCATTTACCAGGAGTTCTTTGTAGAGATTTGAACAAGGTATTGGGCAACTTTCGTTCTTGTACCTACCAAGTTTCCTTCTTACCTTGTCCATGAGCATGTTTACCCAGACAATTTCCTTCTGCTTTCTCCGTGAGGACAATGGGAAGGGAAATAATAAATGTCAAGCCGGTTCATCTCCTAACCAAGACAACCTGCATACAAATCACAAAGTTGCAAGGCCACTACGCTCCGTATGCGTATATAGCTTTGCTCATCCTCATGCATACACTGAATTAACTCAATAGCACTGTGCATAATTTATACAAAATCCAGGTCACATCCAGCGTCGCGTCGTTGACTCTTGTCAAAACTGTACCAAGCATCTGAAATTTATAGATTCGGGTTCAATTTTTCCGTCTAAAGTCTATATTCAGTAATAGATTTGGACTTTTTAGTCGGGGTAACACTAGAAGACTCCAGGCTAATTTTGTACAACCTGAATTTTTATCCATACATCCGCAAGTTTAAGTTGTTTTCTATTCTAACTTCTAACATGCATATTATTCCCTAACCTAGCTTAACATAACCTTTATAAAACAGTATTTAAATCGCTGCTTTAAAAAAAACACGTTTATCCATTCTGCTAATGATCCACGCTCATACATACAAACAAAATACTTACCTACTTAATTTTAAAAAAATATGAATAAAAATCACATTGCCCACGTTGAACGCTTCATTTAAAATCGTGTTTTTTATGTAAGTATGTATTTAATTAAAATTTATATTACATTGAAGACTGACGACTGACAGTATGACAGTAAAAGGCATGGCACGGGGCGCGGCGACACAGTTAAAGTTATTGGATTGAGAAAGAGCAAAAAGTGAGCTGTACCTACCAGGTCTCGAACCTGGGACCTTCTGTGTGTTAGACAGATGTGATAACCACTACACTATAGGTACTTCTGTGTGAGAGAGACCGGTTTTGGGAAGCCTTGTCATGACAAAGAGTGAAGAGCGAGGTTCTTGTTTTTGGTGTTGCTGGCATTTGGCACTTGTGTCTGCAAAGCTCTTCTGTTGTGGGTTGTGCATATGGCATTGGGCATGACACCACGTGTGCACCGTGCATTACTAAACAACATACCAGACTACCATTTACATAATTTACTACAGTAGAGGTAGGTAACCATTTCGATTGACCTGACGAAGCACATAGAACAAGCACTTTCATAGGTTCCTGGGTATGTAGAATGATGATTTACCTAATCACCGATAATAGAATATTGAGCAAAATAGACGATATTACTTATTGTAGACGCAATAATGAAGATGTGTTGGCTATAGTGACCTTGATGGAAAGTAGTTCAGAATTAAGGAGCAAGGAGCGAACAAACCACTGGATAAAATTATGTAGTAAAATAATTATTGTATTTTATTGTCGTAGTGAGTGTATTCATTTTCACTGGCGTCGTATCGATATACTCATATTCAGTATATTTCCAGAGCCGTGTAAAGTGAAAAGTGTCAGAGAATTTTGTACTCAATTCTAGATTACAGCTTCAACTCGACTTGGATCGCAATCTGTAATCGTAATATATAGGGTAATTTGTTTAGATTACTTTTTATTTAGCAGTTCGGTAGGTACTTCGCTTTTATATCGTGCAGTTAATATTTAATCAATTCTTAATCATTTTTGTTACATTGTACACTTTATACATGAACTATAATATGTATGTGTATGACATGTAACCGTAACCATTTTCAATACTATGTATTATCCTACATCACATACCTAATATGTCGATATACACATGCACGGTGTTTTTGGAATTTGAGGTAATAACGAGATCAGAATATAATCAAGCTTCTACCTAGCAATTACGAGTATGTATGCATGCATGCATCCACACCAATCTGTTCATTTAATTCGAGAAATTGCTTTCCGCATAAGTAATCAAATGATTAGATAAGATTGTACGAAGATCGTATTGAGCCCAGAAGAACGTGTTGAGCACTACAGTAGCTGCCTGTTAATGCAGTTCATTGCGTGATAGATTCATTACAAATATATCCAGTATAGACTGGCTCAACATTCTTTACGGAAAATTGCTGCAGATTATATTAGAGATTTCTGGTTGACAGGTCTAATTTCAAATAAAATATCGACACAAAAATTTGTTCCTTTAAAGCTAAACAACAGCTTTTTTTTTAGATTTAATTAAAATAAATTTGATGCATCTGATTTCTCTGTAACTGGCGAGTATCGTAGATGTAACTCATACGAGTCCCGGGTCACTCGGCGATAGACGCGCGATTCATTGCTTTGCACAATGCATGTACTTAAGGCATTTTGCATGTAGATACATAATCTAAATAGAATGAGTTTGAAATTCGAGTCAATGTTTAACCAGGCCAGAGGATAAAAAATGCAACGCTCCTGACAGCATTATGTGGAAAAGATTTACTACACAGATAGCATCCATGCTATCATGCTATGCCAATGGGAAAATAAGCTGGACTGTTATTGTGTCAGTCAAATAAGCTATAATTGCACGAGATGAAGTTATCTTTTGCTTTTTGCTTCCTGATATCAAAAGTGTCAACAGTCCAAGTTCTAAATTATTATACTTTATACTTATGATATTTGAACGCTACGGCTACGACCAGCCTACGAACGACTGACTTTCTTTGACTGAAGTTTGAGTTTGGGATTGGGATAAGACCTGGGTTAGGGCAATAGACGCGTGTCAAGGAATTAGGAGAAGTAGAAAGTGCGTGGTTCGTAGATTTCTTCCGGAATTAGCGTCAGTTCCAATGTTTGTTGTTGGACACTTTGAGTTGGTTCTTTATGCCTTGATCCATGTAAGTCCGTTACGCAATCTCCGGAAGAAAAGAAGGAAAAAGAAAAGAAATCTGAAATGAGAATCAGAGCACAGAAGTTTGTTCTTCAGCTCCTTTTGAAACGACATACGGTTTCATTTCCATGTGTGAGAACATAACCCGGAATCCCAGCCCTGTGTGGGAAACCTCCCATCCAATTGTGCAGGAAGAGATGTAATGTAATCCGAATTTTTGGGAATCAGGGGACTCTGGTTTCTCCGAACAAGACCACCTATGTACCTATATACTATATGTACCACTGCTGACACTGACGCACACAGTCATGGATTCGGATTCCGGATCATCATCATCTACCGTCCTCGTCTTTTTTGACGGCCTAACTTTTCCCTCTCCAAGGCGATAAATAGAATCATACTTTTTGGTACACGGTGAACTGGGATTGGGGTTTTTCCCAGCACGCCAGTACCATTGTGGAGTGTAGCACGAAGTTTTGCTCTATTCAACTATCCAGGTCTACTCTCCGACGACACGGACACGGGGAATTCAGATCAATGGAGTATCACCGGTAGATTTCCTTTACAAGTTGTGAATATGACCTGGCAAAACCAAGGTAGCTCAAAGGATGCAAAATTAGGCAGCAAAACCTTGAGGATCAAATCAATAGCTACAATATTTCGCGAAATTGAACTTTTTAGACGGCAAAAGATGTATTTCCTTTGTAAGCGTGACCTGCGACATTCAATAGAACTGGAATTTCAACAATTGAACCCCAAAAATCCATGCCTTAGTACATTTCAGTGAATCATGTTAGCCTACCTGTGTGGATGAAATTTAAATTAGAGTTTTCGTATGGCATTTTTAGGGAATATATTTTGATTAAAAATGGAATTGAATTACAAGTAGCGACGCCTGGAATTTCTCTATTCATATTTTGCATGTGGAGGTGTGTATGAAGGTATGCTGTACCCGCGTACTCAAACTCAAATAGGAAACTCTGAAAATTCCAGGCAAATAAGCCCCTGCTGCGGCGGAATATCTGGTCTGTAGTAAAGATATCTAACCGTTCGTTCGTCCGAAAAAGCAGCAGCTGTATTAAGGCTGCGTTATGTTATGATATGATATGAGATCCGGATAAAAAGATCCTACGCCCTACCTTCAGTTGTGTGTGTGGTGTGGTCGAGGTAATAATATGAATTTTCCTTCCAAAGGATTTTATTGCCTCTTCTGCACATCTCCATAAGAATGCGTGCCCGGGTATTCTTTTGAAGATAGCGTACATGGACAAATACGTCTCTGGATATTTGCACATTGTCAATTTGGTACGATATTACGTCAGAACTCAACTTAAAAAATGTCGATTATTTGTATTAGCAAATATATGAATGACTTAGATTGTTGTATTTTCTAAACTTGCTGGTTCTTAATTTCCAAAAGAATTCTACGTTGAGTTTCATGCTGCTGTTAGCTATAAACTTAAACTTTGAAACACTAAATATAATTCTGCAATGCTTTATAGTATTGTAACTTACAACCTTTGAGCGTCCGACACGTTTGTACCATT
The DNA here is from genome assembly GCA_034694925.1 of Ceratophysella denticulata. NCBI lineage: Eukaryota > Metazoa > Arthropoda > Collembola > Poduromorpha > Hypogastruridae > Ceratophysella > Ceratophysella denticulata. The sequence continues at coordinate 10,566 of JAQFYT010001203.1, forward strand.
TTTACCCGCTTTGGAAGATCCGCAATGTATTTACAAGAGATACCCCAATAATAGGGTTTTCGATAATCGACGCTTAAGTAATTGCGCATAATGAGCAAAAATCCTATTAACTAACGAAAATCAAATAATCTGCCTGTAGATTAATCGGCATAATCGGAAAAGGCCAGTAATCGTCACCTACAGAAATGACCCGACTGGTCGATTAATTGGGACAGCATCAGTATTTACCCTGTACTACATAACCAGCCCAAAATCCGAGACCCAGAAGACGTGTAAATTCAGAGAGGTCCTATGAGGCTTTTCCATGCTTCCTATTGTTCCGTGTGCTTTCTCGAGAGCAGGAGGAGCAGCATTGGAGCTCATGTCGGAATGGTGAGAATGCGGTGTGAGAAACTATGTGTTTGAGATTACAATCTAATTCCAACTCCAGTCGAGAAGAAACTTTGGCTACTTTTCACTTTTTTACACCCAAAACGTGTGGAGCCCTTCTTGGGTTCCTTCCTTCCTTCCTTCCTTCCAAGGCTTCTTCTTTCTATTGAGTGAGAAGGTAAATGTGTTCCGCGAGATAAGGATGCATATGTTTACTCGAGCGATAAGGCGGAACAGCCGGGTTCTCCTGATAAGCTCCGTCTAATTAATCACGGATTAAATTATCTCTATAAATATCCCTTCCTCAACCTCCGCAGTCAGCTCGGACTCATTAGAACCGCCTCGGTTCTTCCTATTCTGGTCGTCTGAAGAGAAAATATTCAAGAACCGACAAGGAAAGTCATTATACAGAATCTCTGATTAGTTTATTTCTCTGGAAGAAGAAGCCGAGTGCATCTGGTTTCATAAAACATTAGAAACAGATTAAGCTTTAGTAAGCTGAATAATAGCTCATTTCTTAATTGTGTTACAATATCAAGTAGTCACATGGGACCTATTTGGAGTCTCAACTCTATCAATAAACGTTTGGCAAGGCATACATATATCCACGACATGTTTTGTTGGAATTTTATTTTAGATTAGGTAACATATACATACAATCTTACGTTACAAGTAGGTAGGATGTTGTGCGTAACGTTCATCTAACACATCAAATCAAATTTGCTCTTATTCCTTGACGTAAAGAATATGGAAGTTGTGCAGGATTGTCAAAGCAATGAGCCAAACGTCAATCTATTGTTTTTTCAACTTATAAATGCGCGAGATTCATTAAACAATACATTTTAACATAAATAATGGATTATTTTAAGTTAGATTTAATCAATGCAGATTATAATTTGTCTGTTTAGACTAGGCATGTGTGCAGAAGAGAATAAATCACACTACTTCTATGACATATAGGATTCAAGCATAGTATGAGGGGCACCTTATCACTGTATATCTGAAACCGCAGCGCATTTATCTGGATATCTTTAAATGTTTTGTTTCTTTATATAATTATTTTGCCTATGATTGCTCTTTTTGCGGTACGTTTATGTTTTCTAACTCACTGTAGGTATGTAAGCAGAGCTACACATACTGTTTAAAGCTCGATTACGGTATATATTAATGACTTCTTGCACCTAAATATCTTGGTTTATCTTTTATGGCAACTTTTTAAACGCAATGTATACTCTGTTGTACATTTATTTTCTAAATCTTTTCCATATTCATAATGCTTTGTTTTGTTTATTTCAGACGCAGTGGAACGAGATCTGGAAGGTCGGAAAATGTCCCTGGAGCCGGGTGAAAAAATACAAGGTTATGGAAATGGTAGCCGGAATGGCGGGAGCAGTGGTTTGCACAAGGACTTTGAGTTTACGTATCACCGTGTACTGACGCCGACGACGATGCAAGTTCGAGGGGAGCTGGGAGAGCGGAAGCGAATGTCAGCTATCGCCGCCGTGTCGGCCACACAAATCCAGTCTCGGTCGAAGCCTCAACTGGAAAGGCAAAAGCCTCCCCTCGCCCTAATGAGTAAGTGGAGACAGGCTCTTAATGGGATCCCCGTGTAATAACATCCGCTTCTGCCTGACCTCACTAACTCTCCACCCTCACGAGTCACGACACGACACGTGAACAAAAAACCAAAAACCGATACTGGTGCACTAGACTTTTACCCGCCTAACGATATCAATTCGGAGAAATGACCACATACTGTAGTATCCACTATGTTGGGAATGCTTTTGCACACGTTTTAACTATACTCTAAAAGTTTTTTTTTTCAAATATTTTACATTGTATCATGTCATAATGCATAGGAGCAAACGTGAATAAAATTTTCACAAGGGCAGTCACAATCAGGAGGCGTTTGATCGCTTCGCGTATGGCTGCCAGTCCTCGTTTTTGAATGCCCATCTTTACTTAATAACTTGATTTGTGTAGAATTGCAACACCGTAATCCAATTTTTGCCCGTGATTTACTAATATTTTACAAATAATGTTAGATTATTGTTGTACAATTGCAACACGCGTTACAAGGATTCTCAGTTATTGCTAACCAAAGCATAACATTTTTGTGTTGTCCGTCTGTTTGCTGTTACAGCTGCAATAAGTTGAACGTTGTCTTTTGTTTCCAGATATCCCAGAGTGGAAAATCCGTGAACCTGAGTCAGAACCAGCCCGAACGCACCTGGAAGCCGAGATCTTATCCAGTCCCACTCGTCACCAAGACCATGAGTCCCATAATCATCACGCCGTTGAGGTTCGTCCGAGCTTGGGAGACTGGAGAGGCTGGTCGAGGAGCCTGGAGAGGCGAGGGAAGAAGAAGACGCTCAAGTTGAAGACGAGTCCGTCTCAAGAGGCCCATGATCATGATCATCATCATCCCGCCCAAGCAGAGGACAGCCGAGTCCACAATGGGCCTCATCACAAACGACATGATAGAGTTAGGGAATCCGATCATGGGGAAGAATAGCTCCATTTCTCCACACACATCCAACCACTCCGCTTCCTTCCAGCCCAGCACACGGCACCACACCGGATCCATAATCCACTCCTCCACTGGACTCTCCATTGGACTCTGCTCGTTAAATCTTTTGGAAACATCTTCCCCTCCTATCGGATCTTGAGCAAGATGACCAGAAAAACCTAGAGCCAGAATCCTGAATTTCGGACTCTTTCCACCTCATATCCAGTTCAGTATCCAGCTGGAGCTAATAATAGGGCCTCAAGGTTCGCCAATATGCCTATACCCAGCATGCGATATCCAGTGAAATGATATCCGATATACCTGACGATTTGGCGAAGATGCAATACAACTTTTTATGGCTATAGCTATGATAACAACTTTGAGTCCATGAGAAAGATACATTTGCATATTTCAGCCCCCGTTAGATTATGATAAAATAAGATAGCTCAAATTAACCTGATTTTGGTAAAGTAATCTATAATTTCCATAAAAAACCCTGCTTGAAATCACATGATAAAATTGACACATTAATTGATTTTTTTTCCTGCAATTTAATTTTTGGTACAGTTGCCTATGTTTTGTGCGGAAGTTTGAACTTTCAGTATATGCCACGAAGCACAAACGTCTCAAATACTGAAAATGCCCAAGTTTAGGGACAACAACTTTGCCCATTCGACCAGGAACCACGAAATTTTATAGAATCGATTCACTATGAAGGATGAGATATGTTAGAGGGCAAGGTGCAATAAATAAACCGCAATTGCTCCTTTTATTACATCCGGTTTGCCTCGGGTTTAGGAAATGTGCGTCCTCTCCGTTTTCATACATTTCGCTTGCAGCTTTTGCTGTTGAATGCATATATATTTATACAGTACACAGCTATCCATGAATCCTGAATCCAAGTTAAAAGCACGAGTAACCCTCCCTCCTGGAGCTTCCATGATGAGCAAGTGATTCAATTAAATGGGCTAGACATGTTGCAGACTCGGGAATTCATAATTAATTTTAAATCATAACATGATGGGGTCTTCCTAATTTAGTGCTGGGTCTAACGCCTCGAATATTCGGTGATGTGGCGATAAGAGGTTTTTCTTATTCCGGTGGCACTCCGAGGTTTGGAATTTTCCATGGCAGAGAAGACTGAGCCCCTCCATGCATTTATCTTTTGGGGTAGTGCAGGCAGATAGAAGAGGAGTGAAAGCAAGCGTGCCAGCCGTCGTCGTCGTGGATGGAAATTGAGATGAGGTTGGGAATAAATGAGATTTTTATTTTGCGTTTCCCAATCTCTCTCTCTTATCATCGACAGACTCGAAGATAGGGGAGTGAGCCCGAGATGGGAGTGACATGACCTCCGGCTACTATTCCCAACAACTGAAAGTGATATCATACCACTCACGCCATTTACATATTCAATCTTCTTAGTAGGTTCTACTCGTCATTTGGGTCGCAGACATTTCATCAAACCCTTTCTGATTGTTTGTTAACTTGGAACTTACCCCTAAATTTGTGGAAACTGTCTTAAGGCTGCGCTAGTCCTCATTATAACTCCGTCATTTCTAAACGGATCGGGACGAACGATGGCATTTTGTAAATCGGAAGAGTTGATCCACAACGCATACTAAGTTAAAAAAAAATCTCGTTCGCTCGAAAGCAAAATGGCGGACAAGGCTTGGCGGCGGAATTTCTTTTAAGAATTCTAAGTTAGTAGGCGTTGTGCATTAAAAAATTAGTTTTCCAACAAGCCCTCACACACCCTCGTAAGATGAGAAATGTATAAGTTATAATGTAATTAGCAATTAAAAAAACGACTGAAATACACTGTGTTTTGTGTTTGTAAAAGGCAGAGACACCAAACCATACCGTATTCACCACCCTCTACTCAGCATAAGGCTCCAAGGCGTACTCCTTCCCAAATGCCATTCGCTTGCATACTAGAAATACGGGTGGCGACCCCATAGCGGCCTAGATTCGAACTGTCACAGCGCTATGACAATCTTAAGTACGATGATCCATAAAAATAGTTGCTTAAAAAGCTGACAAATATGAACAGAGTGTCAGCAATTCATACGTGTATCCATCCTTGACATAAATTGACGTCAATTGAATGAATAAATTAGTATTAATTTAAGTATTCCATTCTTTCTGAGTCAATCAAATATTACAATCTATACGGCTTGAAGTTTTGAATCCACTGTACGGCATTCGTATTTGAACAAATTCTTGCGAAAATGTGTACCCGTGGATGGTCTCTCGTTTCACTCCTAATATTTGCCTTGGTACCAATTCCAGGTAAAATAAATAAGAACATGTTTGATACAATAATACGGAATACATTATTTCATTTTTAATATTTCAGAAACTCAGTGCATTAAAGATATCCCAGACAGTGGGTGTCCGCACAATGAGGATATGAAAATATACAAATTCGGTTTTCCAGTCTACCGAATTAAAACGAATGGAATTGTCACAGGATTAGGTTGCCCTGATTTCGTTCGTACATTTGGCGACAAAACGTTCGATATTGCATTCAGCAAGGAAAAGAAAGTACCGGACTGGGGATGTGAGTACCTCACAAAAGGAATTCTGACACCCACCGACCCCGATTCACCGCCATCACGATCGGATGATTTCAAGACTGACACAAGCCTACCAGAAGAAATGCAGGTTACCGAATCGGACTATGCCCGATCGGGATATGACAGAGGTCATATCGTACCTGCGGGAGACATGGTCAAGTCACAAGAACTGCAGGATCAGACGTTTTATATGAGTAATATGGCTCCAATGAACCCAAAATTGAACAGAATCTACTGGGCTAAAATAGAAGATTTTGTCAGGGACTTGACTAAGCGTTTCGAGGAGGTATTTGTATGCACAGGGTCAATTTTTAAACCCGAGGAACCCATCGTGACCATAGGGAAGAGGGCCGAAATGAAGATATCTGTCCCAACGCACTTTTACAAGGTAATCCTCGTAGTTAAAGGCGATAATGCTCACCAATCCGGAAGTGCACTGATGGTACCTAACACAGAGGTTAGCTTAAAACATCCTCTAGCGGACAATGAAGTTTCAATTGGTTTAATTGCTAATTATACTGGTTACACATTTTTCCCAAAAATTGATTTGACAGATTTACCGAAATTATGTGTCACAACTACATGTGCACTAATGACTTGAACTGTGTATCAATTACCGAGGAAAATATTCCTTAATTTGAATTTTATTCGTGAACAGAATTATTGTACTCAATTATCTACACATAACCCGATTTATCTACCGCCTGCATAACAAATCCAACCAAACATATAATTTACGGGGTGTCATTTTTTGATGTAATGAAAAAATAGAATATTCCATAAAAAAGAAGACCTTTGCAATAGGAAATGGAATGCTGCAATCAGTAAAATTGGTCTATAATTCCAAAGGTTAGGTTAGTTGTTGGTCATTTCGGTATTTCAAAATCTAACGTAAACCTGTAGAACGGATCAATCTCTTCCGCCAACGTTTTAACCTAACCTAACATGACTAAAATCAAAGTTACTGCCATGCAGACTTATTGCACAAGTTTTATTTTTCATGGCACGTTTATGTATTTCCCATAATTTACCAGAAAATCCGAATCAAATAAACAACTCATTATAATTCGGAGAATTAAAAAAAAAGGTAAATAAATAGCTTCCGTTTATTCGAATCTTTTGTGCCATATTTAATTTGGAACATCATAAGCACAATTAGAGACATTTGGTAACATTTCCCAGAAACTACGGAGATGTGTATAATATCCATTCGCAATTGTCAATACGTAAAGAATAAATACATATTGAATGATAGAAACAGAAACTTAAAGCACAATTTGAATTTATACACATCTAATGAGTGGAAACCAATATTTAGCACGTCAGTACTTGATCATATCGCATCACATCAGACCCAATGAAACAGGAATGGTAGCACTAAAACTCGGCACATATTTATGTACTTTACTCACGGTTAAGTATTTTATTAACTAGTACATTAATTAATTGAGTTTTGAAAGTATAATTACAAAACAAATATACTAGTGTCCAGATTACTGTAATACTTTTTGTACCTTTTATGCAAAAAAAATGCAATAATACAAATGAATTCAGCGTTATATAGCAGGGTTCGAAGATAAAAATCCGGTGATTTAAATCACTATTTTTTTGATTTTTTTGATTTTTTTGAAATAACACTTTATTTACTATGTACATCATCTATCAGTGATACTCCAAAAAAAAATCATAAAAATCAAAAAAATCAAAAAAATCAACGAGTTTTTCCATGAAAAAACGATTTTTTTGATTTTTTTATTGTAATGTATGCTAGAACTTACGGAGCAACATTTCTACGTAAACAGCGGAATCTCTT